>JAGTTH010000893.1:0-26173 GCA_022606485.1 Agraylea sexmaculata
ATTGGTTCATTTAGATTATATATTAAGAAGTTATAAACAGACCTATTCCAAGTGAGTTTAATGAAGTGTTTTGACGTATTCGAGCTCTGCAACGATTTCTTTGTATATTGTATTATTTTATTTCAATCTCTGATATTTAAAAAAAACATTATATGAAAAATATTATATTCATGGGACAAACTATAAAGTTTAATGCAAATTACAAAAAAAATAAGTCTTTTTTATTACTACTATTATGTTAAAAGATTGTTCTGTTAATATTCGAAGATTCAAATAGAATTAAACATTTTACCACATAATAAAAATGTAAGCCGCGCAGTTCTCTAAAATAAAAAAATCTTTTTTCACCCTCTTAACAAGGGTATGTAGTACAGGATATATAAATCTTTTAGCCTATGTCAAATATTACAATATAATATTATTTATAGAGACTATACGAAAATAAAATTTTGTACTATTTACAATTATCTGGGTTTATGTTAATTTTTATGGGTTTTCCGCTGGTTTGATCAATATTTTTTAAAAATTAAAAGTCTATCCTGTATAGGAGCTTAAAGGAAATGTTTAAATTTAATTCAAGGCACATGTTTCTTATAAACGAAATATTCCTGAAATTCGTAGCGATAAATCAAGCGGTGTTAAGTAATTCCTGTAATGTTATTGCAGTGATTCCGATAAAGCCACAGCATTTACAATCTCATATTTTAAAGTGACCAATTTGTTTGAAATGTGGAATATTTTATCCACATCGGTGTATTTAATTTATCTTCTTCAGTATGGGTTTAATATTGTGTGAGTGTGGAATCGATTTCCAACGATATCAACGAGTGGTTTAATAAGAAACTGTCGTCGCTCTCAGTAATAAATAACTTATACATCACATGCAAAAGCATAATTTGCTGGAAAAGCAGAGCAAAGAAGTCAAAATTAACAGATGTCCAAAACCAACAAACAGCACAATGAGCGATACCAATTAAACCAGAAATGCTCCATAATAAGCGAAAGCCCATTCATACGAGATAGAAAGTGAGAAAAGCCACATTTCGATATCTGAACGCATATATCTTGTATCTAAAAGATCATTGCAATTAGTCACTACATCGGAATCAAGTACATTAATATAATATATTTGTACAAATAATGGTCATGGATTCAAATCCCGCTCACGTCAAACAAAAACATATTTGATCGGTTATTACGACTGGGAGATCGGGAATAATATTATTAAAATTCCGATCAATCGTCTCGATCCCGGTTTACTCTAGTTTCCTGAAATTGTAAGGTAAATACTGATTATTAAGTCGGTGTCCTGTGTAACTAGTAATAGTTAAGATCAACGACAGACAATTTATTAATACGTTGTTGTATCTAAAAAAAAACTGTAAAAAAACCTAAGAAAAAACTCTCGGGTGTATTTAAATAAATACTTTATTTGATACGTTTTGAATAATTTCAATTAAACGCAGGAAAACGTACATATTCTTTAAAATAAAGTTATTTCATGATATTTTATTCATCAAATATTACTACTAAGGTTTAAAAAAACCAAATTTGTTAAATTTTAAGACTTCAATAGTTAATAATTAAATATGACATATATTCAAATGATATTTCGAATTACTCTTATACAAAATTCAACTTTCCAATCAAGAAATTGTATTTTAAAAGTTATGTTCGATCTTTATAAAAGTGAAACTATCAATGTGTGTTTTATGGTAAGTTAAACTATTATGTGGTATTCAATGAATTTTTAAAACGAATAAGTGTTTTCAGTTTTAACTGTAATAAATTGATTATTGAGATTGTATGTATGGTTATTTATAACTTTTTTTTATAATATGACTAATCGTGTTGCACGTGAAATATATCGCAATTTTTATTTATATCATATAAGTTTTAAATGATATTATTTCCGCAATCCAATGTCTGTGGGTACACTGGTAACTTTTGTTTTTATTAATATGCCGCAATTTATAATTGATTGATGAATTATTCAGCAAAAGGACAACATGTAGCGAATGAAGACTTTCGATCCCGAAAAAACGACTCACATCATTCATAATAATTGGGCACTAAAGGGTCAAAGTCTCCATACGAAGAGCGACCTTTAAATGGAGTCAAGTAAGTTAACCGGAAAGTTTAGGTCTTGGGCGAAAGTGACAATCCTTTGACATGACATTTGCAATTCACCAACCGGGAGATGACTTTAATATTACAAAACTTGATCAAAACCACGAGTGCCGGTGAAATGTTACTCAAGGACGGTCGTAATTAATACCGTTTATGGACAACAATAATTGGTCCAGCCTTATTTTATAGGCAGTTGCATAAAAATGTGCAAGACCGATAACGGATCAATGGAAAAGTAGCGAGACCACACCACCACACAATTTATACTACACAACCTTAATGCTGATTGAACGCATATCTTCTCCATAATAAATTATACAATCCCCTTTCATGGCAATACAGTATTTTTATAAATACAGCAAATTATTAATAATTAAAGTTCGGCCAAATGTGTGAAAAAACAAGTTTTCACAATTGCTTACATTTGTAGAACACTGCGCGGCTTACAATTATTGCTTAATTATGTGATAAAATCTATTCTTTTAATGTTCTTAAATATCTTATAACATTATTATATTAATAAAATAATTTTACAAATTTCTAATTTGTCCCATCAATATAATATTTTTGCAAATGATGTTTTTTTTAAATATCAGAGACTTAAAATAAAATAATACAATAATCAAGGAAATTGTTTTACAGCTCAAATACGCGAAAACACTTCATTACACCCACTTGGACTAGGTTTGCCAATTATATTATATAAAAAAAAATTGTAAAAGTGCGTTTTTTAGTAAAATATAATAGGAGAAAGGCCGACCTAAGACTATTTGCAATTTAGTAATGTTTAAATAAAATCGAGTGAAATAATTAAATTAATTTTAAAAATTTAATGACATTTAAGCACACACACACACATGTATATATATATATATATATATATATATATATATATATATATATATATATATATATATATATATACTCACTCTATCTTTCATATATATATATATATATATATATATATATATATATATATATATATATATATATATATATATATATATATATATATATATTTTTACTGAATATATATACTATTAATAAAATAAAGTTAATTAAAAATATCCCATAAAATAGACAAAAATTAACTCTTGACAATTTCCTGTCACGCTCTCGTTATACTGCATTTTTGCCACATTAAAAAATCATTTTAGTATCAATCAACAAGTTAAGCGAAAACATAGTTTTATAATAAAAATCCAAAAAAAGTCTTTACTTATGTCAGGTTTATTTTTCTTTTAACATCTGAGCGTATTTTTTCTTATTATTTCGCGGCGACATTATAAAATAATGCCAGGTATTAAAAAGCATTGCTCAAACGTAGCACTTTTCGAAGAACCAATATAATTACGATTAAAACAAGTTGAGCACTTTTGCCGAATTACAGAAACCAGTAGTTGTATTAATTGGCTGTATACATTATTATGACGATGAACCAACAATTATACGCCAATACTTGATACAGTACAATAACAGGAACCGCTTGTAAACAATAAATAAGAATGATCGGCAACTTTGTGCTTTCACCTCAAAAATTATTTTATATTAATCCACTGGAATTCCTCGGTTATGGTGATAATCATTGAGTGTATTATGTTTTGGCAGGCTCTCCTTTTTCATAAATGTCCTGTAAGAGTAGCGGTTCAGGACTCATATAAAAATAATGTCTTGTAATGCCTGACTTGTCCACTATACTGAATTTGTCGTACGGTTACTATAAATATACCGGAAGTATACGCATATGATTTTATTACAACAAATGCTCATACTATTCAATATTATTAAAAGTTTAAGGTATTTGTATACCGAGTGGACTTTTAATCATTGAAAATAAGTGAATCAGAAAGGGAAACAAATCACGTACTACGAACATTGCAAGAGACACAAAAATATATTAACTTTTTTAATACTATCTATGTATGATTTTTAAATTCTATTAAGATTTCATTTTGTTTCAAAATAAGTGCCTTATGTTTTACTAAAAAAATGTAGTATACAATCATGATTAACATTTATTTCACTATTATTAATTAATTGATACATATATAAATTATATTTTTTTTTACTCCCTGTTATTCTGGAACTAATAGTGAGAAATGTTCCTCCTGTTTTTAATATATTACGTGTATTTTACCCGAAAGAAATAAATATCATCAACATTTAAATTTGCCAAATGAAACTGACTTGTCCCTTTTCTTGAATTACCGTTTAAATTTAATAAGATTTAGATTATAATTTAAATACTAAAATATTTTATTTGAAAATTTGTGTAACAGTTCAATCTGAACTAGAAAACAAATGATTTTTTTTCTAATTTAATGTATAATATTTTTAGAATTATTAAGCCCGAGTAATTATTGGTTCATATATATGTACATTTTTATTATACAATTTCTTTATTAAATATAATTTGCGTACAATGTTTTGATACTTTATAATTAGATGTTACAATATTAAGTTTATAGACTTAGTCTTTTACTTATTTTAATACGGAGTATAATCAATTGATATTGAAAATAATTAATTAATAATATATATGTAGATACGGGAGTTTAATAGACCCTTGTATATTATCCCATAAGTAAATATTTTCCTTAATCGAGTAAATTATACAGATTTATATCTTATGGATATCCCAAAAGTGACAAAAAAATAATACAGACTTATAATATTATATATTGTAGCGTTTTTAGCGTACAGCTTACAGATTATATAACTCATGGATATTTCTTGCACAAATAATATAATTTGAAATAAATTGTAATTTATTTTCTTATGATTAAGTAAACAGGTCATTAAGCTGATGATTGGTATATATATTATTTCGCATGTAATTCTGCTAACTTTATTGTATATTAAAGGGTAGTTGACGCGTGCGGCAGGCCGGTTAGCCACCCATAAAAATGGTTTGACAGGTTAATTTCAATAATAAATTACGCAGTCCAAAGAAGTGGGCCATACCAATTAACAGTCGATATGCTATTCATTACGAACCATCTTCTTTATCAATATATTAGAATGTACATTAAAGGACTAATAAGGAGTCCACTTCCAAGGGAACAACTTATTCAATAAATCGAAATCACGCAAGGTGGATTTTAGACGTAGGTTAATTTTTTTATTATTAAATTAACTAAAAACGCTGCTTGATAATTGATAGGAGGATTGGAAGAAATATTAATTAAATCTAAAATAAAGTCTTGATCCAAGTTCACTCTGATTTAATGTATTGTATGGTAAATACTGAATATAAAGTCGGTGACCTGTGTAACTAGTAATAGTTAAAATTACACACAGTTAATGAATTAACACGTTGTTGTGACTAAAAAACAAAAAAACTTGTATAAAAAACTCTCTTAAACATCATTTTAAAATCAAGAACATTTAAGTTTTTTTCAACACGATATTTTATTCATCAAATAATGGAACTGGGGTTTAAAAAAATACCTTGCAACTAATATTTGAAAAAAAATGTTGTTGTGTGTAATAAACTTTCTCAAAAAGCCCCTTGGGACGCGTATATAAATAAATAAATATTCTAGTTTCATAGTTTTGGTCACCATTATATTGCTAATAATAATATCAGCTGTCATTCAACAAAATAAAAATGGCCATACATTATTCGAAACACAAACGGTGTAATTATTATTTTGTTATTACTCAAAAAAGAAAAAAGTCCATCCTGTATACGATAGTGTATAATAAAATATATTTTTAAGGTAGATAATAAAAATGTTTATTCGACTTTAACAAAAATGGTATTAAATAGAAAAAGCATGGATTATTTAATCTAATTATACGAGTATATTACGTAAAACCGATTGTTAAAAATTTCCTGCCATTAATTAATACAAAATTCTCTTTTATACAATATATTTATAATCGAAACAGTCTAGGAGTCTAGCAGATAATTTGAACACAGAAATTTCCGAGGATTATGCATTTTTTTCATGTTAATCGAGGTAAAAGAGGAAACAAAACGACCACCTAAGAGAAAACTTGATGGCGTTTATGAATTCTATTAAATATAATGATTTGGGCTATTAACTTAATATTCGGTCACTTTGTTAAATCGAAGTTTAGTCCGTGGTCTGGTATTATAACATAAAAATCATCATTTCCTTATACAAATAATATGAAATTATCTGGGGCCTGTGTTTATTTAAGGATTTTTTTGCCGTGTTTATGCTAATGTATTCAGTAGGACAAAGCCTTACACGTAATTGATTATTTTTAACAAATAAACTAAGGTATTAAATTGAAAATATATATTAATATATGTTAATAGGTTTTTATAATAACCTCCTGCTTGGTTCTACAAACTGAGAAAAAAAACAAAATATCAATCATATAATAATTTGATAAGCAACAATTATTTTCTGCTTAGAATTGCAATGTTATTTATTAATAATTCTGTTCCATTTTTTAAGCAATAGCACGGTCTATTGCGGCATTCATATTCATTCTAATACTTAAAATTAATCTTTCTTTTTATTTCCTCTACTTTGTTAATTAAATATGATTTTATTGCAATAATATTTAAACACAAAAATATATCGGGTTAGTTCATAAATAAATGCGCAATTTTGTGAAAAAATATAATATTTTTCTTCATTATTAACGAATTACTTCGTAAGGTCCTAATAAACATATAAATAAATAGATATATTTTAAAATTGTTGAGAAAATACTAGTGGCCTTTCATAATTGTTATTTATTAGTACTTGTATATGAAATTACAGTAAAAGTTTATTCAAATAAGATGAATTTTTGAGGGATGTAACAATCAATTGAAATGCAATTTTAATTTGGATTTATTTTAAATAATTTATAATAAATGTGATATTATTTGTTACTCGGTAATCTTAAAACTCGGCATGAGAGGTTCTGGAAGTTTTGATTTTACTTTTAATTATTTGTTTATTGAATCGATTAAATTTAAAAAGAGATGCGTATGAATATAAAGACTGATCTAATACTAAAGAATGTAAAATCCTACGTATACTTAATGTTATTTTATGTTCTCGGAATCCGCACGTATAGGTATAATCAAGTGGCATGATAATCATGGTTTAGGAGATGTCGCATCACGGCAGCCTTTCTCGGAATCAATCAAATGTATGTCTGGATTAGTAAGGATGAAAGTGGAATAAGAAGGTATAGACAAAGTTGAGGTAGTTAGTTCTGAAAGCCGCCAAAAAGAAGGTGGTCACAACGTCTTCATAGGGGACAGGTGCCTTCAAGAGTCGCGTGGTCAGCAGGTGCTTCTTCTTCAATACAACCATACTACAATCATCATATCATTCCATTTACTATCCTAATCCACTATTTAATAATAAAACATTTGAAAAATATTTAAAAAAATAGCCGAAAGTTAGCATAGTTTCTAATTTTTTAATACAACGATCTATAGTGGCATAGCAGAATTATTAAAATATTAAATTCAATAGTAACGGCGGTATTCAGATAAGAGTAGTTTAGTAGTAAGTCGTCTAATACGTATTAGTTAATATTGATTTTATCGTTGTTATTATTTATTAATCTTCAAATTTGTAAATGAGTTCTTATTTTTTTCCCATTCTTTCTATAATTAAATACTATTACTCATGTCAAATTTAAATAAAACATTCTCATGTTGGTTATAGGTAAAAAGATGTAAACACTCTGTACACCTAAGTCTATTTCCAAAGATGTGTTGTTCTATCAATCAATGTAAAAACTTATGCATAATAAAGAAATTGTAATATATATAATACGTATTAGTAGTGTACACCAATACTATCAGCACGACTCACTCTTAACTGAATACCGCCGTAATAGTAACTTCTTAATACAAATCAATAGCAAAAACACTATTTAGAACAATATTTTATAAAAAAATAACTTGCTTCTCTTCTACTTTTAAGCATATTTTTAAACGATCTACCGGTTTTTAATAATTCAAATTAGTGTTGACTTCTTGGTGGAATTCCATAATTTAAAGATATGTTATGTTGGAGATTACAAATAACATATTATATTTCTTTTAATTTTAAAATGTCTTTATTAAATTTTATAAATCGATCAAATAAATACGACAAAACTCGTCGTACATTTTTAAAAAAAATTAATTTTTTTGGCGTATGATAAAACTAACAAAACTTCTTTACTGTGTAGAATGTTATATGTAAATACATAAATATATATTTTTTTTACTTTATACTTTTTTAAATTTAAAATGTTTTAAGGCTTAGTAATTTTAATTGATCTATTACAAGAGAAAATAATACAAAATGTTTCAAAGCTTTAGCAGCACAATTACTCAGATAATATATGACCTGAAGAAGGTTCAAATCCCGCTCAAGTAAGAATTTTTAAATTGATTTGATCGGTTATTACGACTGGGAGATCGGGAATAATATTAATAAAATCCCAAATGATTTGAGTTTTGATCCAGGTTTACTCTGATTTCCTGTATTGTAAGGTAAACACTGGTTATTAAGTCGGTGACCTGTGTAACTAGTAATAGTTAAGATCACCGACAGACAATGAATTAACACGTTGTTGTGTCTAAAAAAATAAATTAAAAAATTATATTGATTTTAACACAATTCGGTTCCAGCACAAAGAAAATATAGCGTTTAATTTTTAATTGAATTATTTTGAATAAAACATATATGAGCATATGCCTCATTATGATTATATTGTAGTAATAAAAATCTATTATCGTGCGCGTTTTTTTCACGATACACCTGTACGAGATGTCGAACCGAATCAAAATGCCTGGATGAACGATTCCCGGTTATTGTTATATAGAAGCAAATAGAATAGAAGCAATACGAAATAGTCAAGGCACAAAGGATCTGAGAAAGGGTTAAGTGATAATTATGAAGAGTAAAAAATCAATGAAGCGTCAAAGTGTGCTCGGCGCCATAGTCTCATTTAATACTCCTATTTAAAAGGTCATTTTTCCTCTACGGACCCTCTCACCATATCAAATATAATTTGAACACCTATTTCAAAAACGATCCCACTGATTTTTTACAACCTTAATAGTTACCCTCGAGTACATTTTTCAACTGATTATATGAATTATATGCGGCCGCGGTGAATGGTATTGTCGATCAATCAATCAAATCACTGATATCGTATAAAATTGAAGGTTTACAAAACCAGTAAGTAACCCATTCAATCCGGAATGGAACTATTAATAATATTTTCAAAATGGATATTAGTCTAAATTACTGTGAATTCTTCCATTATGGTGTAATGTAAGTTTTATGAGGTGGAGAAAGAAGAACTTTGCCTCGGGGCAACTTTTTTCATATTAAATCAAGTACATCAATTTTTATAAATAGAAAGATTATTTCAATTATATTATAATCTTCTAGTACAATTATCATTAATACGAGGTGAAAAACAAAATGATTTTTTGGTAAATATTGTATTATTATCATAAAATGTATTACGTTTATAATCAAATTTGAATATAAATATAAGTAGTGAATAAAACCATTGCCATTTAAAAAATATATTTACATTAGTTGATAGATTTTCTACACAAAATAATATATATTAATGGGACTTATAACCAAATCCAGTCCAAGTGTGTGTAATGAAATTCTTTGTCGTATTCGAGCACTGCAACGATTTATTTTATAAAGTTGCTTTATTATTTGATTGCATTGTATTATTTTATTTCAACTCAATGATATTTACACAAAACATTATGTTATATACACCTACAATTATCATACATTAATTATTTTATTCATGGGACAAAATATAAAGTTGAATACAAAATTCTATAATAGTATTTTATTTTTAATTAATATTATTATGTTTTAAGATTGTTCTATGAATATAAGAATAATTAAATAGAATAATACATTTTATTGAGTGCTTTACGTTTGTAAGCAATTGAAAACCTGTTTTTTCACCCTCTTTGACGAAGTTTGCTCACTCATTTTTACAATACATGTTTTTTTTTGCAGAAGCATTATTATTTTATTTTTCTCTAGTACACTATTTTGCTATAAACTAAATTGTTTGGTCAGAATTTGATAATTATATTGTGTCTTGAATCTCATGTAATCGCCAAGGTTAATACAATACAACCGAATAATAAAACAAAATGTGTACATAGTAAAAATTTAATTCTGTAAATATAAGATTTGTCACAATTCCGTAATAAAATCAATTATTTTATTTAAATTCATATGCGTTGTTAGTATATACATTTTGCTTTGTTCGAATTTCAAGATATAATTATTTTGTTTAGCCAAATATGCAAAGCAGTTCCACGTCCCCAAATTCCACCAGAAGCATCTATAAATTTGGTACATTTTCGCTTTTTCTTTTACTCAGCACCGACAAATATGTACAAGGTGAATTAGAGAATAAATACAACGAATAAAATTCAATGCATATTGAAAAAAATCACACATAAAGCGAGAGAAAGAGTGTGTTTTATATCATACATAATATTTTTCGCAAGACCAGTTTCATCAAACTATTGAATATTGAAGAAATCGATCAAGTATTTTTATGATTGATGATTATAATAGGCTGTGACCACCTGCAATATTGTAGTACCTAAAATCCGACAATCATCGAGAGCAAGTTAATTGTTTATATAGTGAGATATTATTTGTCGTTGAATATATCAAGCGACTTTTAATGACGCACTTTACCATATTCAGTGTAATATTATTAGAAAGATTGACAATTGACAGATAAACAGTACGAGCTGCTATCATACGACACCTTTCATGGTTAAATTCATCTCTGTAACTTATGTTCTTGGTGTTTTTTAAACTATTGTTAACACCTCTATATATACAGAATCGACTTGAATTAATTGAGAATATTTTAGGGGGTGGTAAGATATCGTTAGAATAATAAAAAACAATTAAATATTTAAAAAAATAAAAGTATTAATTAAAAATTAAAAAATAATAACTATTATAAATAGTGCTTTTAGAATCGAGTTTGGGCCACCATCTTTGAATCAACTGTTTCTCTGAAGTACTCAGTAGTGTCTGTTACGTGTATATTATTAATTATTTTTTAATATTATTTTTTTTCGATTATTCTTACGATATCCTACCACCCCTTAAATATTCTCAGTTATTTTAAGTCCGCCCTGTATATTTTTGAAAAGAGTTTGGGTCGCCATATTGGAATCAGCTGTTTCTCTAAAGTACTCAGTAGTAACTCTCGCGTATGTATTGTGTCTGTTAAAAACGTAATTAATATATTTAATTCATATAGTATTAAGTATATGTTTTTGTAATTCTAAGTTTATTTTTTATTATGTATAATATTTATATATATTTTAGTAGTTCTACAAGTGGATTTTTGTATTTTTCCCATAAATTATGTTATGACTTATAAATAATTTTAAATATCAATTGATTATACTCCGTATTAAAATAAGTAAAAGACTAAGTCTATAAACTTAATACTGTAACATCTAATCTTAATGTATCAAAACATTGTATGTAAATTATATTTAATAAACAAATTGTATAATAATAAATAATATATTTAATTAATAATTAAAAAAAAATCGATACTCTACCACCCCCTAAAATATTCTCATTTAATTCAAGTCCATTCTGTATAAGTTCATTTATTTGGATACACTTCTTGTGTAAAACATAATATTATAAATATAAAATATCGGTCATAAAAATGCAGTCACGTAAGATGGGATCAGACAGGTCGACTCGTTAAAAACCAGAATTAAATATAATGTTTGCGGTTGTTCGGTGGTTAGTTAAATAAATAGTAAAGTTCAGACGATTTACTGTGTAATAATTGAAGCGGAATTATCACCTTTGTTGTAGAAGATATCGAGAGGAGACAAAGTAGTAATAATAAACGATGATCAATATGAATGGCCATGATGACCAGAGCCCCAGGGCTCCAAGTATCGAGTAATATCAACTTGTTGTGTAATCAAGTAACTAAAGTAACTTACACGTGCCACGAGTCTTCTGTCAACTATACACGCGCCCGCCCACCCGTTTAATAATATCTCACCTTAATTACACGCGGTTCAACTTTGATATTTCATTAAATTAAATATTTTTTAACGACCGAATATGTCTTTCGGTACAAGAGGCTCGAGAAACACTACAATTTTTATGATAATATAACACACATGCAGTATGTAAGAATTTCACTTTTATATAGCATTGCAATATTTATAATATCTTTGGGCAATATTTATTAATTTTAAGTGAACCTAATATTTATTTTTTTAAATGGTTTAAACAATTTTTCTCTAAAATCATCTATTTTTTTTAAATTTCACACCACAATTTAAACAAAGTGGGCCGTTTACTAGTGAGAATTTGTTTCAGATCTCTTGAAATAATATAAAATGAGTAAAAATGGTCACACATATTGTCAAATTAGCAAATTTATTATAACAATGCAAAAAGTACCTGATACTTATTTTACTGGGTAATAGAGTTTTTAATTAAGGGTTGGAAAAAAATGCTTTCACTTTTTATCATTAATTAAATATTTATGATCTCTACAAAGGAGTTTTGATACATTATTATCATGATATTGTATCTCGTAAAAATATTCATTCTTATATAACCACAATGAGGCTTTTTTATATTGGTTGATTAAAATAAATAATATTTTAATTTTAATTCCTTATGATGTAATATTTTTTTTACGTGGACTTTTGAAAATTGAAAATATCTTAGGTATCGCAAAAATATAACAAAAAATACGTGTAACCAATTTTTTCAAACATAAATTAATTGAATAATTTTACAGATGATTCATAAATTTCTTTACTTTATTTATGTTATTTTATTTTTAAAAACAGCTTTCCGAAAGTATCAAGAAGCATTTAATTTAATAAATGTAGTTTTGTATTAAATACAATGAGTAAAAAAAAAGAAGATTGAAAAAATTGGACATAGAAAAGAAATAAGAAAACACATGAGATATTATTAAAATTGTATGTTGGAATAAGTATTAACAATTTAATTAAAATAAAATATTGGCTGCCTCGAATTACTACTAATTACAAGTCCATATAAATGTGAAATAAAAATGGATTTAGTTTAAAATATACCGGAAATATTAATTATGTTTTAGATAAAATATAAAAATATTCATTTTTTTATTTTTTAATATTTTTTCCCTTAAAATATCCTCAATTAGTTGAGTCCAAGCTGTGTATTTATAAAGATGTGTTGGGCTTTTATTGTCTGATTGTTAATAAATAAAGTTTAGTTAAGGTTAGGTTAGTCTCACGTGCGTTGATATTAGGTTCGTACATTTTGAGGACATTCAAGTATTACTCAAGATATTTTAATCGTCTAGAAACCAAGTGATTAACGTGTTTCGTTCATATATTTATCATCAAAATTCGAGATGGGATAATGGATTTTGTATGGTTTAGCCTTTAGAAGGTCTTTGGTTGACACCTGCTGCCGACGACAACTTTCCATAAAGTTGTCCTCACTTTTTGCCACCGAAACAACACCCATTAAATTTGCATCCGAAATTATAACCGATTTGATTGCAACCGATTCTCGTGTTTTCCGCATAATTTTCAATATCCGATTTATTAAGTATTCATAGCGAAAGTACAGCGGCAAAGTGTGAAACAGAAATTGAATTATCGACAGGCTCGCTTGTTCACACTTTCAAATTAAATTACTACCGAAATTCGATACAACATTGTGAAACTCGATACGATACAATGTTATGAGGTCGTTTTAATAATTAATATTTATATTAAGTTTAATGATTTCGTGCTTAATGCCTATATATCATTTAATATGATACGCGTGGAAAAATGTGCATATTGATTTTATTTACAATACAACAAAACCTTTTTACAATTTACCACAATAACTAGGAATACTAAATAATTAAAAAAAAGTAATTTTTTATGTAGTTTCTTATATTTTTTCTAGGATTTGCTTATACAACTTTTCACTTTCATATAAACACAACTTCACTCAAAGAACACAGTCCCAAAACATATAAAGACAATCAAATAGTTATGTATTAATATTTTAACGATTTTTTATTAAAGAGGTTTATCCAAAGCACAATGAGATGAAAAATCAATCAATCATTATTTAAATTACTATTGTATTTTCATAAATACAAACTGGATTTCAACAATTCACAAAATTTTACGAAAATTTTCCATTCACCTTCAATTTTTTTCAAAATCTGAATTATTATTTAAAAGTACAAAAAAATTTATAAGATATGTTTGTTGTCTCCATAAATTTCCACCCATAATTTTATTAAAAATTATACTTAGTTTTAATAAAAATAATTTATATACACAAGAATAGGTAGCGGATATTTCTTTGATATTTATTTATATACATATGTACATACGAGTATATACTATCTTTAGAGGATTTTTTTAGAAATTATGGTTCTAACTTTTACTAGTTACACAGGTAATCGACTTAATAATTGCCTTAGTATTTACCTTACAATCTAGGAAATCAGAGTAAACCTGGATCAAGACGATCGATCGGGATTTTGCTAAAATTATTCCCAATCTCTCAGTCCTAATAACCAGATCATTTTTTTACTTGAGCAGGATTTGAACCCGTGAACACAGTATTTGACCACTGAGCATCATAATTAATAGTTAAAGATCATGTAATTTTTAAAAATTTTCTAGAGTTTTTTTTTTAATATTTAGGCACATACGTTCTTGGTACATACGGTATATCCTAAAAAGTGATTATACCCATACAAATAAAGATTTTTTCCAATAAAGGAATTTGGAATACTTGATACAATATATTCGGGTTGATAAAAAACGAAACTTGTCAACTTACAAATATTTTGAAATAAAGACAACGGTTGATTATTAAACCAATGAGCGTTTCTGTCACGCGACATCAATTAGGTTGTCATGTTTATACCGAAGGCTTTACTTTTATTTCTTAACACTGGGTTAATTGTTCGGGTCGCGCATATTCTCTTGTGCAATAAAATGTAGACATCTTAGTAGTGGGAAAATTATCTGTCATCGAAAAAAAAATATATATGTGACACAGGAAAATGAGGGCGAGAGAATGTGAAGAAACTCGTGTGAGGAATTCAGCGTAGCAGGAATTTCAAATATTGGTGTTTATTTGTAATAAAGCAAATATAGAAAAAAGAGGACTTTGTGTACACGCGCAGGTGGGAAAATAAATTATTATCATATTTTCAACAATGTCGAAAACCAACCGAATAAAACGTGTTTGCAAGAAAGTGACACTCGAAAATATTTTATATATTTTTCGTAATAATCAATCAGCCTAGATGTTAAAAACTTGTGCTGTGCAATATACAATTCTTGGCATTTTTAAAAAGGGACACAGGAATTTGACTTTCTATGTTTTATTTTACTATAGAAATTTAAATTGTCACCAAAATTAGGAATGAACTTTGATAATGATCAAAATTTCGCTTGTTTTAAATATTTAATTTAATAAATTTGCAAAGAACTATACAACTTTATATATAAAATATCCCAACTATACTTAGGATAGGATTTTTTCATATTAATTAATATTATTAATAAAGTTTGCTGATGATTGTGGTTAAATGGATATGTTACAGTGAATCTGTATTTGCAATGGGAATATATTATAATTTTTATAGTTTTTTGTAAGATTAAAGATTCCATTCTAATCCAGAACCAAGATTTTTTGTAAATGCTTGACTATAATATACTTTCACTAGTGAAAATAAATTCTTACTCCTAATAAAGGTCTACTGTAAGATGTACAATATAAGAAGATGATTTTTTTTATTAACCTACATTTCTCTAAAGTTGTCGAAAATACTGTAAACGTTCCCTGATTCCTTTAAATTTGTTAAATTTAAAAAGTGGTTTTTGAAAGATCAATTCATAGATTGCAAAATGTAATATTTGGCAGGTACAATTTGGGTTATTATTACAATAATTATAATTAATGATGTTGAATGCTCAGAACGGGTCATCGGTTCTTGACGCGACCTTCTCAACAAACCGGTAGCTTTATACTCACCCTTTACATTTTCTCATACACATTGGTCGTAATCGATTTTCTTGTTAATATATATACACGTGTTGATTTCACTGGTCGGTAAGAACGGTAGGTGGATTCGTTTACAAAAAGTGATCGCCAAAAAATTCCTCGCCTTTCGTCACCGCTTTCCAACGCCAATTAACGGACCACTTTATAGACCTGCGTAATGTTCATCACAGAATTGACTTTTCAATACTTTTCACCGATGTCGAAAAGGTCATCGTTGATTGAAGAGGAGAGATTGTGAGGTGTCTAAAAAATATACACTCAATTGCAGAAGTCGCTGATTTAATGTACCGGGATACAGTATTTTCGAATGAAAGCTGTTGACTTCCATTTGGGAATATTTTCGATAAAAGCGTAAGAATAACATTAATCACACTTATTTGATACATAAAAAAATGTGGAGACAATTTTATAAGTGCCTTAACAAGTTTTTTTAACGAAGAAGTAAACTAAACATGTATTGTCACTTATACTATTAAAAGTATTTTATATAAATTGATAATATGCGTGAATTGTGTTCTTACTATTATTTGAAAGAAATTAAAATACAAGTTTTTTATACGCCTGGCAAGTAAAAAAAACTCACAATATTGGATTCGAATCCTGTTCTCTAAAAATCTAAAAATAAAACTTAGTTTACTTAGTTATTTCCTGTATACTTATTAAATAACTAAAATAGTCGACCAACTACCATTTTTATTCAAATAAATTTACATAAATCCACAAATAATTATTAAACGCAAACGGCTGTGATTAGTAATATTGTAACATAATTTAATTTATCGCTGGTCTTATACTCTTTGTTTTTTTATGTGTGTAGAAAAAATGTCAATGTTTACAGAATAACAGCCGTGATTTATCACATAGTAAAACTGTTATATGATATTACCAATCATAGCCGTTTGTGGTAAGCTATTTAATAGGATTATTATTTAGAACATAATATAATGCATATATTGGTAGCAAAAATTATTTGATTTTAATTGAATTTTGAATAATTCATGAGAGCAAAATTATTAATAGGTACTCAATTATGAAAGTGATACACTTAATATTTATTTTATAAAAATCAGTGGTAATAACATGAGATTTTTTTTTATTTTAAACTAATAACCCACTTGAATTGAATTTTATAATTATATTTTAATTGAGTCCAATCGTGAAGACTCGATAATATCTTTCGACCTATAAATATCTACATTTCTTATGATCTTACGTACATACATATATATCAAAAGAAGCCGTCTGGGGGTTAATTATCATTGGCATAATTTTTGTCAGCGACTTATATATAATATGTATTTTTTCAATAGCACAAGCTCGCATGTAAGAGGTGTTTTCAGAACCGGCCAAGCTGGATACATTCAAGTATGTGACACGCGCTTAATACTCACCGCTAAAAACATTGCTTCACCTCTATAAAAATTAAGCCATTTACCAATTTTCTGCAAACATTATGACCACAACATTAAGAATCATCCTCCAATGTGGGGATATTGCCAAAAAAAGCCAATCACGAGATGATCAACTAATTACGATCACCCGAACGAATGTGTAATATTATGTGTATATGGATCGATGGGTTGATGAAGACTTTTGTATACCCAACTTTTTTAAATAATACAAAAAAAAGATCTGATCGGTTATTTCGACTCGGAAATAATATTAATAAAATCCCGATCGATCGTCTTGATCCAGGTTTACTATGATTTCCTGTATTGTAAGGTAAATACTGATTATTAAGTCGGTGACCTGTGTAACTAGTAATTGTTAAGATCACCGACAGACAATTAATTAACACGTTTATAAATAATACAAATCTATAGCTCATTAAGATAACTATCTCTTGGAAAAATATTATACATATACAAAAATGTATAAATCTTTTTATATTGTGTATTAAGAAAAATCTACGAATAAATGAAGACATAATAATATCACTTTTATTTATTTGTTCACTCTAGGACATGTTAATTTTTTTAAATAGAATTTGATCATCATTTTACAATTTTTTGAGAAATATGTATATCAATTTTATGAAATCAGAAGCTGCATGTCCATTTGGTTAAATATAAATATATTATAAATAGTTTGAGTTAAATATAAATATTTAAATGTATACCTACTTTTATGATATTGTTTACAATATAAGTAGTTTATTGTAACCCAAGGTGTATTTACATAAAAATCTTATTTATGTAATAGGATTATATGAAAACTTCTAATAATGTAATCATTCCATATAATTGGTAGTAACTATAAATTTGCAGTTACATTCGTATGTATTAATCAGAGTCCGCCATTTTACTACTTTTCGTCACTTTTACAACATTTTTGCTCTTTGCAGTTAGATTTAGACTATATTTATTGAAATAATAAAAGACAAAATGAAAAATATAAATAAAAAATTTCTTGAGTAAAAAAATAAATATTTAGGTTCGAATATATAAATATATTTATTAGCAGTTTGTGTACCACAATGTGTAATGTATTTTTGCTACTTTTCACCACTTTTGACAATAAATGCCATATTTTTGCTCTTTTAAATTAGACCCTTTTATTGAAACAATGAAAGACAATTTGAAAAATGGAATTTCTATAGCAAAAATAACAATATTTAGGTTCAATTTGTGTGCCACAACTTTTTGCACTCTAAATGCCAATTTTGCTACTTTTAAAGCCACATTTTGGCGAACTATGGTAATAACCCATCGATTAATGGTCAACATTATTATAATCTTAAATTTCTTTAAAGCTTCACGTATGGGAATGGTACAAATTAACAAATTTATTTTGATAGTGTGCATTTTTAATACTTTTTACCTGACTTAATTATTTACTGTTATATTTACTAGGTTATTTTGTTGTATCTAATACATATTTTCCATTTGCGATTTGTATGAGATTGGTGTAAATTTATTTAAAAATTAAAGTCTAAAAATAATACATTGCAACTGTTGAAAGACTCGAATAACATACATACACCTTAGCTTTTTATGTACAATATATACAGGTTAGACTTAAACTACCTGAGAATATTTTTGGGGTGGTTGAATTATTTTTGAATTTTTAAAAAATAATTCAACCACCTATACCCTATAACATATATATATATATATATATATATATATATATATATATATATATATATATATATATATATATATATATATATATATATATATATATATATATATATATATATATATATATATATATATGGTATAGGGTATAGGTGGTTGAATTATTTTTCATAATTAAAGGTATTACTAATCAATGGATTATGCTGTAATACATTTATTACTAGTATGACACAGTTTACTGACAAGTCAAGGCCACTTGGTACAGTGAAAGTGATGAGGATAATAATGCGGGATGGTAGAGGATAAAAATGGGATTGGCGGGCGTTGAGTTTAGTAGTCAGACAGTTGAGAGGCAATGCGGGTCCACCATTAATTAGCTATACCAGGTGCATCTTACTATTACTATTATTCTTCCATACTACAGGGTGCAGTCCGTCACACCTGGACCATATTACATCCTAAATAATATACATCTTGCATACAATCATATTTTTAAATAATCATTTAGCATTTAATCTGCTCATAAATAGTGAACTCGTTTTTGAAAATTAGCGCATTTTGTCTCAATTTTTTAATGATAATACTTCTTTCTTATATTATTTTCTATACATTTAATGAAGGCGATAATTCAAACAGTCGCTCTTGTATTTATACTCCTTAAAATATTACTTTTCCATCTAAATTCTGACTAAACAATTCAAAAATATAACACAATGATTAAACAGCTTACAATTTTTCATTTATTTTCAAAAAATACATTTTTATTCATATCACTCAATAATAATATTGATATTTGGATAAAAAAAAAAATTTCATTCAATCAACATCTGTGGGTTAAGGAGTAGAATTACATATTTATAAGAAAAATATTTAAATAAAATATATAAGATCTTGATAATAATATGTACCAAAATTAAATCAAATTATTAATAATTACAAAAACACCTACCTATTTTTTAAATATATCACTTGAAAGCATTAAAAATATGTCTTCAATGATACAGTATACATATTTTATGTAAGTATATGATGTAATAAATTTAAGTTTCATATTTTTTATATTATTTTACATTTAGTCAATTTTATTAGTATCTAATTTATGCATTATTTACTGTAAGCTTTTGTTTAAAAATTTAATGATAATATAAATGGGGTTTTTAGTATTACATCTAGCAAATTCCTTCAACTGTATTCTGAGGACATTTTTTTATATTATACCATATTTTAATTTGTTTAAATGGATATGTTATATTCAATAATGAATTTTACACTAAAATTCTTTCAGAGTTGTTTTAATTGAATTAATAATCTTTATTTCGGTTGGCTGCTACGGACTGTTTTCATGGGTCATATTAAAAAAAATTAAATTTAATTATTATTAGAGCACACTGTATATGTTGGTTATAAGGTGAGCTAGTGGACTATTTATTACCTGAAGAAATAAAAATATTACAATTTCTAGGGCTGCCTGATGCGGGAGTAAAAGGACATTGAGCTGCCCACATATTCTGTGCACGCGTTCATCTCACACTTATTACCATCTTACACACTTTTAAACAACTAAAAAACAAGAAAAATGTACAGGAAATAAACCAGCAAGGCCGTTTGTATATTGTCGATCGTCTGATAAAAGAAATCAGGATTAAAGTCATGCTGGTAAGCCTACCGACTTGACTTATTAATTGATACATCGTACTGATAAAGATATTGTGGGAAATATGAACGATTAAACCACTACTTAATATCCAGGTTAATTAGGGACACATTCAATAAATAAATAGACAATACTTATAATTTATATGTATATAAATTTACAATGAAACAGTGCTTAAGTGTACAGAATATACAAGTCTTTGTACACATTTTATCGTGAGGATAAGATTTTTCTTTCATGTAAATATTTTAAGAATTTATCTATACCTACGAATTCCTGGTTAAAACTTTTTTCACACTGTTTCATTCCATTAACATTTTATATTATCATTTAATGTGCATTTTTGTACACTTTCCATACAATATCTGCAATCTATTATAAAGACGTTTGGTTTTTATAAATAAGTATAATCAATTTTCCGAAAATGACTACACTTTGATGGTTCAAAGTATACTTAGACACATTAAAATTAAAACATAGTGTAAATTACTATAAAAAATATCACGATCAACAATTGTTTAAATAATTTGTTCCCATTATAACATTATTCAGCGCTCGTTTATAAGGTATTTTCATTGTAAAGCTCAAAACATTGTAATCTGTATACGGATCTAATTATAATTCTAGAAGCAAAGTCCCCAAGTCCAATACTGTGAGTACTACAAATGAGATCAACCAGACACTATAGCACGTGCCGATGGATTTACATTAGATTAATTTAATCAATAAATAAAATAAAAATTCCTATGTACTCTTCATCAGAGCAAAGGATGGATTTCATCTAATTAATTTGTATTAATCAGAAATAGCCTAATTTAAAGAATAAAATAAATCAAAATTTTATTTGTTGACATTGTTGCTGCCAGATTCGAGATATTTGACAAAAACTATTATTATGGAATAAATAGAAGCTGATTTCCATTTTAGACGCAAAAGGTGTCAACCAAGAGACACACATTTATATATATTGTTTTTATTTCTGCTTCATTTTTTATATCAAATCGAATAATATCAAAAGCTCGTTTAGGGACAAAGTGAGAGAAGTTTTTAGTAATTTTTATTATGGTATGGTTGTTTGATGGCTAATCAGTCAGCTGTATTAAATTTTATTCTTTATAAAAAATAAATTTCAAATTCATTCTTGTCTATTTCAAATGAAACCCATTTAGTTTGGTATATAATAAATTATTGATCGTGTTGATTACTTGATGAAATTTAATCATTATTTAAAGAAATAAGTTTGTAATTTCCACTATATCTTCAGAGACTCTGAACAAATATTTTACACTCTAATGAAAATTCTGTATAAATTACATATTGACAAAAACTCATCAACAAAAAATAACACCGAATTCAATTGGTCCATTTCCCTCCAATTAAATAACAAAAAGTAACTAATTCTTGAATAGTTTTAAAGTGTTTACGGAGCACATTTTAAATCAACACGAGCGACACAATGTCTATAAGAATAATTTATTTTTTTGTCGTTTGAAAAGCGTAGAAATGTTTAACAAAGCCGTTAAACTCCCAATCTGGTCATGTATCTCCACTTCATACATTTTAATTTACTTCGATCCTTTCCGTTTCATAGTTTTTACCTATTTTACTTTTTCACACCAAATGCATCATTCATTTCGCACACTTAAAAAATAATTTAAATTCCCCTTATTATAATAATTAAGTAGCTCGATTAGGAGCCGCACTCTTTTATTTATCAAATTCGAAAGACTTCTGTGGTAGTAGGTTGTCTAAATGAGAAACTTTAATAATACCCGGGGCTAGTTTGAAAAATAAAAATCAAAACTTCGACCTATTGTGTTTGAAATAGAGCGGCGGGATTTAATTATATAAATAAAAATTAATTGGAGATGGTTAACTTGTAAAAGCAATTTAATTATTTCAGTCAGCAGATGCATTAAAAGTGCATGTCACATGTATTGGATTAATTGTTGATGGACAAGAAATAAAGAATGGGAACTCAGAACCATCAAAATGCCGTTCTTGTATCTTCTCTTGATTTATATTTAGTATGGCAGAAGAATTTATTATTTTAAATATGTACCATTTTTCGGCAGAATTAAATGGTTCAGGTATTGCATTTTTAGAAGCCTAAAATATAAAGAAAATATTAATGTAGTAAAAAAATGTTGATAGTGGATTCAAGTCTTATTCTAATTGAAATTGGTTTACTCTGATTTCCTGTATAGGTACTAAGGCAATTATTATTTTGTTATACATATCAATACATATCATATTATTATATCATACTGCAGTACCACTTGAGCATTACGGGGGATCCCAAGTCGCCGTGATGATAGTGGAGCACTCGTCAGTTAATAATAAACTAATAGTTAATTAATAGTTAAATTAATAATCAGTTAATAATAGTTATAAAAAAAAATTAAACAAGTCGTCGATAGGTTATATTTAAGTAAATTAATATAAATCCACCAAATAACAATAGTTTACTCATTGTTTCTTCTCCAAATATCAACCTTCAGAAAATTGAAAAGGCGAGGTAACATACCGCAAACCACTACGATTGGTCATATAGTAACCAGACTTAAGGGCGGAAGTGCCAAAACCGGTTTCAAATAATTTATTACACATAAATACATTCATATATTAATAATTCGTGGGTTTTTGTATTTTTTTCCCATGAATTATGTTATGACTTATTAATTATTTTAAATTTCAATTGATTGTACTCCGTATTAAAATAAGAAAAGACTAAGTCTATGAACTTAATATTGTAACATCTAATCATTATGTATCAAAACATTGTATGCAAATTATATTTAATAAAGAAATTGTATGATAAAATATTAATAATTGGTAATTATATATATTATATTCGGTTGTTTGTTTTTTTTTATGTTTGTAGATAAAATGTCAACCCTAAACATGCGCAGTGGCGAAATTATTAACTAACACACGTTATTTATCTGTTATTTCATATTGTGTTACTAAATATATGTATCAATAATCATAGACGTTTACGGTAAGCTGCTTAGTACAATATAAGAGGAGTATTTAATTGCAAACAAACAGTTATTTATTATAAAATTTTACTCATTCTTTCTTCTTCAAATATTAAAATTTAGACAAGCTTAGAGGTGAACTTATAAACCGCAGTTTTTTTTATCTACAAACACAAGAAATAAGGTTTGAGGAAAGTGGATCTTCTTATTATAATATGCAAACCCCATAATATTTTATTTAACAGGAAGTATTTTCCATTGACGTTGCGAGTTATTTGAGTTCGCCTGTTTACTATACTCGTGTGACTCAGTCTTTATTGTATTCTGTGGTTAGGTTTGTAAGTATTGTGGGTGTAAATTGAAATGAAACAAGAAGATAATGGATGTGGCTGTAGAGATATATCTTTTATAATCTGCAAGGGTTTGTAAGACATGTTGTAGTTAGTGTAGTATCAGTGATACAGATCAGAAGAAGGCGACAGGCACCATGACCGCCTACCATTGTGCACAATATAACCTCGGGATATCTCTCTTTGGTTAGTTAGGGCTTCTAACAATAACTATATTATATTATATTCAATTGATTTATAAGAATATGATAAAAGGATATACTTGAAATTGTTAAAAGTGAGACCGATTCTTCTTCAAGAATGTGTGAATTTGGGTAAATTTTAAATTTCTCCCTAATCAAGTAAAGTCATGGTTTATTAGACGTACGTTACTTGAAACCAATTCTCAAGACATGGCATTAATCAACGATCAATATAACAAATAACATCTACACCGCCTTTAATAAATGGATTCCCAGGCATACGTCACCTTAAACGTACATCGTAAATATGATAGTAGAGTTACTTAGCTATACTTTTGATCGGTTTTATTTTGTTAATATTACAACAAAGCAACACTTTACGGTGTACGTTTACGGTGACGTATCCCTTGGAAACAGAAGCTTTATAAAATGAAATCTCAGGATGATTTACAATATTTTGATAATCAATTATTACAGCTAAGGTTTAAGACAATCATAAAAAAATAAAAGAAGATTTGGGAGCCTTTTTTATTTTTCTACTCGTATAAAAATATACAAAATGGATTTTCAACCATTAAAAATATTTAAAAAATTAGTATATTCATGTATTATTAAAAGAAATGTGCAATTATACATATTTAAACCATAAACCTATGCATCTGTATTTTTTTCAAATAAAGAAAGTACTCATATATAATCAAAACATTAATTAATACAAGATCATTTGGCATTTTAACTAGTTTTTAAGTTAAAACTACATAGTTCAAAAGTCTAGATGTGTAATTTAACGTTTAGTAAATATAGTTTCCGTCAAGTGCTATAAAAAACAGATTATAATAAAATAGATAATGGAAATAATGAATGAAAAATAATAAATAATCTATGCATTACATCTATGAACATAGATACAATTTATTTATTTATAGATTATTTAGTCTAGTGAGGTATTTAGTTATTTAATATCGAAAATTCACTAATATGAAAAAAAAGTTTTTTTTTTAAATTCAATATTATTATTTTTTTCAAAAAGGGATTGGGTTGCTCGCTGTTAAATTAAAATTTAACTTTTTATTTTTTTTAATAATTTTAGTCTTAACCCTATTGTAAATCCATAAGTCACACGGTTAATGAGAGTCGTACTGTTTCACGCGGATTCTGAACGACCGCCTCGTTTAATCTCATCATAATGCTTTCCAAATTATTAATTTATTTATAAATCATATATTCTTAAGCCGGTAAATAATGCAAAATAATATTCACAAAGGAAGTAACGAATCAGCGAGACAATATCGATTGGGGCTTATGTATTGCACATTATATTTCTTTTTTTAACGATCCAATAACGGAAAAAGCTTGTCTCGTTTGCACCAAAGACACGACTTAATGACGACTTGTTCGTTGTAAACAATGCGAGATTATTGTAACATAATCCCACTCGGACCACGTACTTAAAATAATACAATACGGTGTTTTTGGGTGAGTTTTTTCGCTCTTGAATTCGGCAAATTATTGAGATATCAATGTCATATTAAAAAGAGTATGCGAATTATGCGGGCCAATCAATGCAGGACCTTTGATCTTGCCGTTAAATATTTATAAAGACCAATACTGTACTAAATGAATTATTAATCTACACAAAGAATTGATTGGACGTGAAATATACTTGACGCAAATTAATTGCGGCGTTATCTTGTGGATAGTCCTGAGGCTCACATTATTGACTATAAAGTTCT
>JAGTTH010000894.1:0-20693 GCA_022606485.1 Agraylea sexmaculata
CCAAGCTCGATTCAAAACACATATTTTTAATTTTAGTTATTAATAAAACAATGTTTAATATATTTTTCCACGTATTCTTGCAATACTCCACCACCAACTTAGATAAAAATATTTTCAGTTAGTTCAAGTCCAACCAGCGCATAAAAAATTAGAAGATTATACTTACTAAAATGCTTCAATTATTATATTATAAATATGTTAGGTAAATTAAAAAAATATATCTTGGCTGAAATTTAAAAACGCCGTTTGTTGGCAAATACAATAAATATTTTACTATTATCATTTTGTAATAATATAATTTTTTAAAATGAAGCAATCCTATAAATTAATGTCTGCAAATAATTTAGTGAAAATTATTCAATATGTATAGTGAAAGGTTTCTGGAGCATAAAGTTGTAAATGGGGCGTGTGTGTTTTCCTGGGACCAATTTTGAATTCGCTGCCGGGAAATTTGATGGGCGTTTCCAAATATCCCTGGAATCGCACGAACCCAATTTCATACTGGGATTACTTCATCTTCGATATATGAAAATAAAATATACATTTAATATTAAACAATGTTGATGTTTTGCTGCAGCTTTGCTAACAGTGTTTGGTGTTTGTTGCTTGTTGAGAAGTTAGTATTTTAATTAAACATACAAGTTAATTGCTCATAAAATTATGTTTACACAAATAAAATATCAAAAACATTTTTCAATAGAGTGCGGAGATCTACTTTTAGATAACACCGGCAAAAAAAAACACTGCCCAAACTCAATTATTTTTCACGTAAAAAGGTTAGCTATTTTATATAGGACCACATTTCATAAACACGTGGACTTGGTGTTCTATTTATTCGATAAAATACACCTTATATCCACTTATTAACAGACGTAGTCAGCCGTCGCTCAAGAATAAGTTACTTCTTTATAAATCGATTATCAGATCGATTCTCTTGTATGGATGCCCAGCTTGGTCTACTGTGGCACAAATCCATATTAATAAAATTAAAATTGTCCAAAACAAGTGTCTTAAGATGGCCTTAGATTTTGAACCTGGCACATTTCTCAAAGAAGTCCACGAGGACATTAAGTTAAAATAATCAAAGCAAATATCGCAGATTTGAGTATAAAACATTACACCAAAATAACTAACTTCCCGACTAACCCAATCATAAGACATGTTAATAAAACCAAATATGCCTCGAGGAAATGTAAGTTCATTTTACCAATGAACTTCCAAAACTGATATTATTTTTAAAAAATAAAATAAAATTTCCAATAATCCACTCAACTCAAATTTGGTTTTACCCAAACAAATTGTTATTTAGTTTTTAAGCATTATAATTTTATTGTTGTTATTATTTATTAATATTTAAATATGTAAATGGGTTTTTATTTTCCCCCCCATTCTTTCTATAATTGAATACTATTATTCATGTCAAATTTAAATTAAATATTCTCATGTTAGTTATAGGTAAAAAGATGTAAACACTCTGTACACCTAAGTTTATTTCCAAAGATGTATTGTTCTATCAATCATTGTAAAAACTTGCCATAATAAAGAAATTGTAATATATATATATATATATATATATATATATATATATATATATATATATATATTTTATTTATTAAAATTAGATATATGTACACATGTATATGTTCGGTATGCTGTTTCAGGTAATTGTTTAGCGGCATCAGGGCGTGATATATCAGAGCCAGGGTAAAAGTATTGTGGGGTAGGATATGCTAACTATAACAAATGGTTGTTGTGTGAAGTCATACGGCACATGGGTGATCCCCGGTAGTCTAGTGTCCCTCGGGATGTGGTTAGTATGAATAAGTGAGGTCGTCGCCAATTACAACTTTACACATTAGTGGTCGCCTGCACAACAATTCATATCTTACACTCTCATTAATTATAAATTAATTATATATATATAAAAAAGGTAATGCGATTCTTCCCGGAAAGTGGGGTATTGAATTACAAACAGACATTGAAATGCAAATTGGCGTGTTTCGTTGTCTACATCGCGGAACAGTGTGGTTTGTATGTATAGCAGGGGGTGGTAAAAGGGGGCGATTCAATTTTAATCGATGGACGATTGTCATTAACAGAAAGGGGGCTCGGGTGGTCGTACCCTCTGACGAATTTGCAATTCATAATGACGGCATTTGTAATATAAAGAAGACGGTTCGGGGAAGGCTTCGTTTGCTTTTACACAAAACACCGGAACCCGTTGCTCTTCATTTCCTCCCAGGAGTCATTTTTAGCGACCGACCAAAACTTCACGATGTATCTGAAATTAAATGGTCTTTCAACACTCAACTTTTGTCAAATCATTCTATTTTTTAAATTTTTTCTTTTATTTTCGTTAATAATATTACCTAAATGATTTTATTTCTTATATTATATATATATATATATATATATATATATATATATATATATATATATATATATATATATACATAGAGAGAGAGAGAGAGAGATGCCGATATTGTAGAATAGTCTCAACAACTTTTTAATAAAAGCTCTCGTATTTGTTCATGTAACCCAATTTCGAATTATCAAATGGCTTAAAACAAGAAAATATTACGATCACACAAATAAAATTTGAAGAAATAAATTGATTTATATATGTGTGTGTGTGTGTGTTTCTACCGCCTCGCCGTCTCGCTAATTCATATTTTATTGCGTATACACAACATTTACATGTTATTATGTATGCCGATTCTATAGATAAAAATTCATTGATGTCGGGCTTTTGATTATGTGTTGCTATTTAGATACAGATACATTCACATTAAATAGAATATTTTATTATATACACAAAGCAAACTACAGAGTAGCTCTGCCCCATTTGAAAAAAACGATTGATCAGATTTTCACCATTGAAATTGTAGGAAATTAATTTTATTTTACCCAGAGCGATTTCGCCAAAATCTACACATTAAAAAATATTTTTGATAAAATACAATTTTCAATCTAATAGTCTATAAAGCCAGTTGTATAGGTACAATTCGAAATAGTTAGGGTTCATACCTTATCTTCAAAGATCATTAATCTGGTTGTCACATAAGATTTCCACACTGACAAATCCTTGATTCGTTAAGTGCTGAAGTGTCCTTAAGTTTTCACCAGTTTAATTTATCACTCATCACGCAGTTAAATATTGAATTCCTCAAATATAACGTAATTAATTAATATGGTTACATATGGTAATTACTAGATACATTTAATATCGGTGCAAAATTATGAAGAGCAGGTAACCTATGATGTATATTTCTGCATTTCCTCTGGGATACAAGCTGGCTAACTTTAATTGGAACTACGAGTATATACATATGTGCCAATATTACAGTTCGATGGTTATCTAACGTAGTGTGTTAATAATATATAGTTTTTTGATAAAAAAAATAGCTAATGGACAAACACCATCATAGTTAATTTATCCGAAAAGCCAGATTGTGGTATTTGTACTATGGACATTATATATGTGCGACATAGGATAAGGTTTGGCACGTTGCAATACACACCTGACTCATAAATAAGACCTCTGTTATACAATAAGACATTGCAGATGGGACTTAATAATCTTGGAAATACGTTGTTGGGTTGGTAAATCACTTATATAAAATAAATAATAGTACTAATACAATAATACATAAAAAAATATCATAAATAAATGTGTTTGGTGGCCATATCGAAGAGATTTGGGCGAAATTACATACGGTAAGTTACAAGGGAAACTCCAGGTGAGCGAGCAGAACTTGATGTCGTATTTCATATCCAAAGTGAGACCATTAAACTAATAAGCTTCAACTTTTATAATGGTAGACTGCATTCTTGTGAATGTGATAAAATCAAAGCCTGTTTTATGTCGACTTTTAGGTGGATTATTTAGTTTAAAACTGAAATTGAACAAAAGGGCAATTTGATGTCGTTCAAAAGCACACAAAAAGTTATGCTTACGGCAGGAAGATGTTATATACGAAGTTCCTCCAGAAAATCGAGGTTAAACAAATCTTCGGAGACCTCTTGGTAAAATTTTCAGATGGAACTTTTCACGAAAACCGGCGAAGCATAATGAAAACTATGAGGAAAAATGTCGCTATCAGAATAATCAGGTTTTACATCTGTGATTTCTGTTTTATTCATTCGCGTTGCGTTATTCAAAGCAACATGTATGTTAAGTTTTTAATAAATGGTATGAATTAGAAGTGTAATTATAAGAGTAAGAAAAGGGTAACGGAGGTATTTAAAATGGTGTCAGAAAGAAATAAAGAGGTGAGTGCAATTGGAGGGTAGCACTTAAAAACTTCCTTAGAGCTTTGAAACAAGCGAGAACTTTATCACCGACCGTTAGTTGCGATTGTTACAGCTTGGAAACCATCCAACTGTATTTCAGAAGGCCTAAAAGACCCACTGACTTACATACGAACCCAAAATATACCTTTAATGTATCGAGAAAACAATTCTTTAAAAGAAGCACAACGTCTGATAATATTATACATGCCTAGAAGTATTGAAGCATAGCTTCGCAGATTTACATTTAGACAACATCCAGTCATGTTTTATATTCAGAATATTCACTAACCGGTAAAAACATTAAGAGACGGACTCTTCCCTGAAAATATTGCGTGTATATTCCATACACCACAGTTCAGTTGGACGCAACTATACCTGATCCATTATTTCAGTAGAGAAAAACCAAATTTACAATTCAAATTATTTTCATTCTCGACTCTTATCTAACGAGGCCTCGGACTATTTCGATAATATACATATATATTCGTTTTCTATTATATCAAACATCCTAACAGAGGTTTTTAAATTAAATAAACAAGACGAGATCATAATAATTATTATGACAGGTGGTTAAAAACGAAGTAATAATATAATAGAAGCTGTAACATAGGGGTTTATATAATCTGTAAGGGACTAATAACTAGTTCAGAGGACATTACACGCTACAATAATTCTCTTCATAATTATATACTGATATAATCCATAATATATCTATAAGGACACATTGCTTAATTGATCACTGTCTTTGGGGATATTGGCACTGATATTATCATATGAAAAAAAGTTAATCTAATTCCATAAGCATTTATGAAATACATATTATAAAACGCTCTCCTTAAACGGATCGAGTAACGGGTTAGTAAAGAAATTTAAACCATCAAATTCACAGCTGTTTAAATTTTTTAGTATTATAAGACTTATTAAAACTATTATTTTTTATGTATTATATAAACTTTATTAGTTCTACAAGTGGGTTTTTGTATTTTTTTCCATAAATTATGTTATGACTTATTAATTATATTAATTACCAATTGATTGTACTCCTTACTAAAATAAGTAAAAAACTTATATTGTAACATTTTATCATAATGTATAAACCATTGTATGTAAATTATATTTAATTTAATTATTATATAATAGGTAGATATTTTTGTCCGTAATATTTATAAAAACATTATGATTATTGTTGTATATTTTCAATGCGAAAATGTGTATTTTTTATAAAAATAATTGAATGGGAAGGCTGACAAAAAGTACTCTTAACGAAATTTCATCGTGTTAATTGGATAAAATTAATTCTCCCGGTCATTCAATCATTATGACTCGTGCCCTAGAATAATATCAACTTTATTCTTATAAAATCCTCTCCTTGGCCAAATAATCTGTTTACCTTTTGAAGGTCCTTTCGTCTCTCTTCTTCCTCCATATCTTGATTTATCAGCTGAAATTTCCCGGAAAAAACAATTCGCGGCCCATTTCTTACGATCTATTCCATTGTATACCGATAAATTTTCCTCCCCAAATAACGAGAATTACTAGTAAAAAAAAACTGTATTCTTGTTGTATCTTAGATTATATAACAAAATCTGTTCCATCTACACTCTATTTAAATTCAACGTATAAAAGTAATACACGAAAGAGAGTTTCTTCAATTGTATAAGAATCACAACTCTGCGGCAAGGCGAAGAGATCTCAAGGAGGCCAGAGAGAGAGAGAGAATGAGACTTTCAGTTGTGTTCAAGTTTTCAGTTTCTTGCAGTGCAGGGGTACAAATGAAAAAGAGCCAAGGGCGGAAAAGCGGCCACGACCCTCTCCATCACACTCTTCAAAGAAAAATTATTATGCGGGCGGAATCTTACAGATATTCACAAAAAATATCATATATTATTTTATAACATATATGATTTATATATTCAGATGTAAATATTTTGAAATGGAAATCACAAATGAATTACTTTTATACCTAATAGATGTCCGAGCTTCCATTTTAATTTCCCATAGGAGGAAGTTGTGTACTGTACTTTGCATACTCGTAGTTATATTAATAGAACACGATTTTATTTATTTCCCGAACAGCTGTTTAGATATTTTCTTGTATACATGTGTATATGAGATCTAAAAAAAGTTCATCCTCGTCTTCCGTTTGTGGAAAGACGCATCGTGTGAAATTACCTGTCTGATTGAATTCTCAAGATCGCGACCAATTTTCTCAACTGCATATACAGATATATTATTTAAACCGAAGAAAAAATATTTTATGAGCATATTATCTCTATATTTTATCTCTGCAGATGATTTACTTATTCCAAACGGCTGTGATTGGCGATATTGTGAGCTTTGCTGTTTAACCAATCATGGTTGTTGATAATTCATTGGATTTGATTCTCTTTAATTGCTTAGAGTAATTAATGAAATCTAAGAAACACGACTTCAATTCCCACACCAAGTGTATGAGGTAATGAGATTGTCCATTTTTAGGGATTATTTCAATACACCTTAGTTCAGTTTATTATGTGATGATATTTTTAATAGTGCATACTAAAAATTAGTTAACTTATTAATATATTTTTTGTAATATATGTAAGAAAGGATAATTTAATAATAATATGGTAGAAGAAAAGAAAAGTGGATGAATGCAGTGTATCGTTTGCATATTTGGCAACGAATTTGCGCACCTGTGTGAAATCTTTTCCACCAATTCTACCACCTACAGGGATTGTTTACGAGCAACCTAATATAGTAACATATAAATGATTGCTCCTACACCTTACTATATTTTATCTTAATTTTATATACATTTTTGTGTAAAATCTTTTTTATTATTATTATGTAAAAAAAGCTTTATATGCTAATAAATATTTAACAAAATATATATATGTATTTATTTGACAGTGTCAAATCATGATAAATAAGCCCATATTTAAAATGTATTTATTTAGGGAGGCTTCATAAAACTTTTTAATGAGTTTCAATTGAAACTTGTTTACTTGAAGATTCATATAATTGTCTATTTGAGTTTTTGATAGCTGCAATAAAAGTATGTTGGGGAAGAAAACAAGAAGAAGATCTGGGGTGAGGGGTTGAGTAAGCAAAGAATTCTTCCCCATTCACGGTGAGTTAATTGCGGTATTTGTGCGGTAGGGGATGAAAAAAAAGGAACCCTTTTGTTAAGCGGCGATTCATTAGGAGATAAACGCAATTTCTACGGATTATCCGACAGCGGCGAGTCTGTTTGTGAAAAGAAGTTGCTTTGATGAAGTGGACCAGAATATTTAGCGCATTAAACTCCGACATTAACGAGAAGTAATTTTTGGCCAATTTATAACGCAGCAGATAAATTCATCGTCGAGCCCACTTTGATGGACCCCTATTTACATTTTTTCTTTACAATGCTTTCAGAGGAGCAAATTAACCTTGCTCAAGAATGTTTTATTGCTCAATTGAACTAATCATCTGTCAAATAACACCCAAATTCTCACTGCAATAGAACAATAATGAGATCATTTTTGTTTGAAAATTTTTTAAGTAGAATAACTCTCATAGCACCCAATTCCTGTGATGTAAACCATACACATATCTGTATTTTTTAAAAGTAACAGACAAAGTAGTTATGAAAAAAAATCTACATACCGTGCAAATTTCATGATAAATTTTTGTGAATAGCTGGCCTAATATTAAATCAGTTAATAACGGATTAAAGGTAATTTATTTATCAAATAATAATCTTTGATAACAAAAAAGTATTATACTAACAGATATATAAACAGAATACAAATAAACCTTAGTCATGGGGTAATAAAAATATTCATTATTAACACTTTTTGTTATTTGTTTCAATAATAATTAATTAAAACTGATTCAACTTACTCTGATAAACTTTGCAAGCCGCCTGAATTGTATAAAAAAATATTATTTAAAAAAATACAATTTTTCTCTGTCTGAATCTTCCAATCCAATTAAAAATGTTTCTGCGACGATGGAACCAATTATTTAAAAGTTCTTTAAAGTTTTTCACTTCCCGATAAGTACGCGAGCATAGTATAAAGAGGATTGAGACAAAGTGTCCTCACTGATAAAGCGACTCCGCCGTACTGGCACTGTTGGTTGCTACGATACTGTGCTACGCCGTAGTCCAGTACTACGAGTGTAGTCGGGCGCATGTGCAACTCTACCAAGAGTACAACCTCACCACTTCCGCTACGGAACGAGCTGAACAAACACTTCACACACTCTCCTCGACAAATAGCTAACTTTCCCTCTCACAAAGGGTAACTAATCCAGGTTAGTCGGGCCTGCCTCTTTTTTTTGTTTATCATGAATGTCTATTAATTATGCGGGTGAAGAAGGAGGATGGCTAAGAACATAGGTATAAGACACACGGCATTTAATATTCGATTAAGTTATTATTTCCCAATTCAAATAATTTATTAAAATATTGGGGAATCTAAAATACAAAACAAAAATAAAGACAAATTAAATGCCCTCGTGTCAATGGGAATTATTGTATAATTAATATATATGTGGAGGATTTGAGTCCCCTCGGATCGCAAAATAGTACTCCTGAGAATTTCACAGCTGAACAAACTTTTACCCACTTTGTTTAGGTTTTAGAACATTTCGGCCGACATTTATTCGGTCAAGCGATAACACGTATTCTTTATGGGTATTTCATCGAATAAAAACCAATATAACTAACATTTATCACGAATTATTTTTATTTTATCTAAGAGTATATGTTATTGAAAGAATAGCTGGTTTGTGTCCTTGACACTTTGACATATAAAGTCGGTATTGCTGCATCTCGGAAAGGTCAAAAGCTTTTCAACTGCAACCACAATTAAAGTTAGTGTGAACAAGTTTCTTTTTGAATACAAGAAACACACCAATTGAAATAAAAAAATTACCTACTATTTCAAAGTTCAATACTCACGAAAACAAAGTCTACATTATATTTAATGCCATATTCAATCTACACGCAAAATATTTTTTTCAAGGAAGTAGCAAAAATATAATTTGAATTTTTTTTCTTACATACCTACACCATTTTTTATCACCTACACCATTTTATACACCATTTATTATAGACATTTATTACAGAACAGAACGCTATTTGATTTACAAATTGACAGTTTTTAAAGACTGTGTTGTATATTAATATATTATGAATAATTTGTGCACAAACAAGTTATATTTAATGTGCACATTCATTATCAATGTGCTATATTAATTTTTAATATCATCGATTTATGACTAATTTACATTGCATATTTGTTATTGTGCTTGTCTGAGAATTTAATTATTAATTAAATAATGTATGATAAATTATAATTTTTACCTGGGATCAATTTATTAATTCACATTAACCAATTTTTCGTTATAAATATTTTAGATTTAAATCGTGTAACTTGATCAGAGTAAAGTGATGGTTTTTATCATAAAAATAAAACAAAATAATTAAATAAAATAACAACCTACATAATTTGTTATATTATCCACATGGTACCATTTCAAGTGTAATGTATTTTTATGCATGTATAAAAATAGTAAATATTAGAAAAAACTACACAATATTGCAAAATATGCTGAATATTATGAAAAAGACACATACATATAATAACGACTATGGTATAATTTAAACATATGTATATAGTGGGAGCACCAGTAATTAACACCCTTAAGGAAATTTCTAATTTTGACTCTTAATAAGTTAATTGGAATTAATCAAGAAAAGTTTTTATATAAAATTTCTTTATGTTACTTAATGCAATAAAAAATAGAAGAGATTTTAAACGTTTAATATATGTTTTTATTAAAATAATCTTAAGAAATGGGTCAAAAATTACCATTAATTGACACAATATTCCACTAGTAAAGTAATGGATTCCCAGGCATACGTCACCATAAATACGATAGTAGAGTTACTTAGCTCGGTTACTATGATCGGTTTTTTGTTAGTTAATGCCTCTTTTGAGCCTCGGGCGAGGGATTAACTTAAATGTAACCGATCAAAAATACAGCAAAGCAAATCTATAAACGTCTTTTTGGTTTAAATGACATATTAAAAAAAAATTAAGTATCTTAAATACAACAAATATTTAATAAATGGGACAGTCATATGCAGAAATAGTATATTCTCCACCCATTTTTTGACAACTATGGTTACATATCGCCTGCTCCAGCGTATAATATCGTAAGTGCATTAAAATTATGTGTACTCTTAAGTCTTTATGGAACTGAGCCACATATTCAATCTGGTAACACTGCCTGTCACGTGTCACTCGGTTTAATTATTATTTACATAACAGTTTACGATCAACTACATTCTTTTGACAGAGACATGAAATGTGTTATAGATAATAGATGAATCTACATTAGTTGCCGGTCAAATAGGACTATTTTACTATTTCGAAAAAGTCCCACATAATGGGTTAAATAATGATTGAAAATGAACATTTTTTGACGTTTCATACATACAATATGTGGCTCAGTTCCATAAAGACTTAAGAGCACACGGTTTTTTTACACTTACGATATTATACTCTGGAGCAGGCGATATGATGTGAATATATTGTTTACTATGTTACGTGTTCTTTTACGTCGCGTAGTATTGAGACGTCACTTCATCATGATGGGCGGTCACGGCAAGGAGTAGTCAGTTAGTCAGGTCGAGCAAGAGTCAAGTGGTTAATCGTTGAACACTTGACCTTCCAATATGATCAGGATGACAGTTTCTGCGATCTATTGTCATGCTTGATGCACAATGGACACTGGATAACCTGACCTGGATACCGATCGAGGAAGACACTGCTTCTTTTAGACAGTCAGCCTTCAGCATGCGCTACATTACAACACTAATTAACATTTATAAATCAATTATGTTTTCAATAGGATTATACCAATGAACTTTTATCCATAAAAGCGCCATGTAATATTACGTCGTACATTCGAATATGCCCGGTCACGAATACATGTACATGCAATAGAATTTGAATTAGCGAAGCGATAGAAGCAGCACCCCAAGTGGCTAACACACAAAACTCTTCGGTGCCTGGCCTCATGGTTTTCACGTCTTTACAAGTATTATTGGCATCTCTTTACAATATTACCAGCGTAATAGCTCAGGGGATAAGAAACGTGGCTACAAATACTGTGCTCATGGGTTCAAATCCCACTCAATTTAAGATTTTTCTAATTGATTTGATCGGTTATAGCGACTGGGAGATCAGGAATAATATTCATAAAATCCCGATCGATCGTTTTGATCCAGGTTTACTCTGATTTCCTGTATTGTAAGGTAAATACTGATTATTAAGTCGGTGACCTGTGTAACTAGTAATAGTTAAGATTACCGACAGACAATTAACTCGTTATTGTATCTAAACTCTCACAAAAAAGCTCCATCAGAGATATAGGTTCTCTGGTATTCCAGATGACTGTTTTCTCTTAATAATATATATATATATATATATATATATATATATATATATATATATATATATATGTAACTGCTATATATATAAATATATAATATTAATAGCTCATTGGGTTATATCCACATCCCCTTAATTTAAAATCAATAATGTATACCAGATATAATTATCCAGTCGCAAAAAATCAATCAAATATTCTTATTAATCAAAAGTCTGCTTGTAGTTAATAATAATAGAACATTATGATTGCTGCGCAGTTTTCGTTGTGTAAAAGCCTCTAATAGCTTGTACAGTTATTGTGTATTTCCTATATCGATAAACGTAAATTGGCCTGACACATTTTCATCTCGTTGTATAAAAATCTTGTAGATAGTTTCAATCCTACTTGAAGGCCATTTGGCTGGAAATTACAGTAATAAAAATAGATCCGCCGCAATATGTGATTTACTTCCAGGTCCATGGGAATTGGTACGAGATGTTCGTTACAATTCTCTTTTGGTATTATTTATTCCTAAATGGAGTAGTAAAATATTGGACAAATCTTCATTGTGCATAATAATGTTTCTTGAAACAAAGAATTTAGATTTTATAATATAAGATAAAGCGAGCATAAAATAACAAAGAGACATATTAATACCATCAGCTTGTTATGTTTGTGGAGCAAATGTCAAACCTCAGACAAGCGCAGAGACGAACGTGTTTGGTGATATCGTAATATAATAAAATATTTTAGTAATTACTAGTAATTCGTAGTTTAAAATTGAAACACATGAGAAACAAAGAATAACCTAGTAAATTTACTTTCAAGTTGTTTTACCTATTTACAGTTGATTATGTCAATGTTTTTGGATTTATTTATTTTCTTAGATTTTAAACCAAATACAAAATAAGCCATTATAATTAGGGAATTAAATTGTGTAATCTAAATTGAACAAGATTGGTTGTCAGATTTTTATTCACTTTCATTGAATATTTATGTAGATATTTCTCTCCTACTCTTATTTTAATGATCGTTCATTAGTTAATTATTATTTATCGATCTGCAATGGATGATATAATGTTGAGTCGGTTAGTTTTAAGACCGGTTTGATTGCGACTAATATTGAATCACAAGATTAAAATGGCAAAACTATTTTACATCTTCTTCCATGTGAGGTCGTAAAAATGTCGCACTAGTACCCAATTAATAGAAAAACAGTGTATATTTTTGGCTAACCTATGACCTAACCTCCTCCTAAGCCTAATGGTCACCCATGCAAGCTTATCTCAGCATTATTAATTGATTTTATTAACGTAAATAACAGTGGACTATGGATGGCACACATATTATGCCGGCCATTCTGTACTATGTTTCATGTTTCCTAAGAACATAACGGTACTGCCGCGTGACTCTTGACTACTATTACACTTTATAAGACATCTTGTACAACATTACCTGTTATTTTACTTTTTTTATTTCACACATCTTATCAATACGTATACGGTGAGTCAGACCAATCGGAATGATAATTAAATCAATTAGTAAGAACGCGTGCGTTTATTCGGTCGACTTTATATAACACACGACACAGCCGTATTTAATTTAAAATAATAAAAAAAAATTAAGAATAGAAAAAAATGTGACCACGAAGAAAATGGTGTCTGAAATACCGCGGATGATGAAGATTGGTGGCATAGATAATAGTGAACAATCCTTTCACTGTTATTTAATAATTTCAACATAATGATTTTGACGATTTTGACTAAACTGTGAGGAGAGTGCCGTTCCATGCATTTTGATTTTTAATTATTTGTATTAAACACAATAACAATTTTGTATTTAAGTTAAACATTGAATAACATTTGATTACATTAATGGAAGCTATTAATTGATATTAAGCACATAAGTAGGTAAACAATAATCGGTATCGGAGGATTTACAGAGTAATTAATCAGGTCAAAGTAGAATTATGAAAAATTAAAGACATGCAAAAAGTGCAAAAACTAGGATAATGACTAAGGTCCGATTTCTTCAACGTGACTTAAATCTCGAGCGCGAATCACGCAGCGATTTATGCGTTTTTTCAAATCTTGGCTCGGCGATATCAGCGAGCTATAGCTAAAGCTAAACCAAAACTCGTGCTATATTTCCCCCACCATTCGAATGGCTTCTTACTAAGCATCGGCTATGGTCGGCTTTAACTTTGACACAGCTTGAAATCTTGAGGGAGTTTCTTCAATCCGTGTTATGTCATGTGCTACATGGCAAGAGTACAAATCTCGTGTCATATACAAATATTCCGTTTCATGAAACGATACTAAAGCTATAACCGAGCGGTCCCGATTGTTGTATTATCGAAAGCATTTAGGAGAACTTGTATACAGGCGATTCGAGCTGTACGACGAAAGCGACGAAACTGTAATGTATCCCCGAGCTAGGTTTTGACAGCTGGTGGCACGAGCTACATCTTGAAGAAACTCATTAGGCGCGTAAATCGCCGAGTGACACAAGCTCGAGATTTAACACAGGTCGAAGAAACTGGCCCTAAGAAGATTAAAAAAATCACACTCATTCAAATTTATAACCTTCACTCAATGATCAAAAGAATATGATTTGAACGGCTTTAAATTAAACAGTTGCATTTTTTTCACGGAATTTATTGAATATAAGATTGAAAGACTTTTCAATGTATTATTAATATGCGGTATCTATTGAAAATGTCCAGATGCCAACATTAAGCAGCTTTGGATGATCGAAACTGTTATGGGCTATTGAACTTCAATCATAAGATATTATTAAATATGATAATATATAATGGCATATGGCGTGTACAAGCAGCCGACTGCACGTTCACTTGGACGCCTTGTGTATACAACGGTCAGTTGGCTTACGACATTCGTCGGGGAAACACCTTTTATGCTGTAATATAAGCTCTTTGAAACCAGTTTTAGGATAACAAAGACACCTGGACTATCATAAATAAGGACTAAGTGAGTTTGTGCATTAAACTGAGGATTTAACCAGAGAATAACCCCCAAAGGTAACATAGCAAACTATACATTTTGAATTTCAATCACTAATATTCCTTCATATTATTAGTATTAATTAATAAAAATAGTTACTCTCCCTAAATATGTTTTACCCGAAAATATAATGCCTGTTACGTTTATACTAATTAACCATCAATCAAATAGCAATTTGGGAAAGTTATTTGTTTGAATCCATTTGATTATTTACTGTCGCCTTTTCAGTTTGTACATTTCAGTGTCATTTGTGGTTGTTTTTATTATATGATTTATTTTTACTACAAAAGTATCTAATGTAATATCAATGATCAGATTAATTAATCCTTAGGTGGAAATAGACAGTTATATATTTGAAATTTAACCACAGTATTTCACACATTTTCTATACTAAAATCAATTACAAATTGTGATAAAAACCTGAAATTCTTTTGCTAAAATTAAATCTTGCGTGAATTTTACGCCACCATTCTAAATCTATTAAATTATTTCTTTAACAGATTTTTAGGGTTGTAGAACAAACTAAGTTTTAGAATCTTTTATTGTGATTCTATACTCGCCTTTGCAAAGTATATTTGCTGTTTTTTTTGCTTACTTTCATAGTGGGTTTATGAAGATATTTTTTTTAGTGTGGGAATGATTGACTTCGCAATTCAGATTCGATTTCGAAAAATTGATCAAAAACATTACTGCGTTCACGGTTTTATTTTGAAACAACGCCATCGCATTTATAAAAATATTACTACCTTTCAATTGATTAGTTTTGTAATATCAGTCGAGTTATTCATTCTTAGAAGCGGCATTGAATACCACCGCCAAATAACCGTATTTTAATTTACCCATCTTAATCATTACAATCCATTCTTTAGTAGAGAATATCTCGTAGACAGGTATAATCTTGTTTTAATAATCCGCATAGGCTATTTACCGGTTCACAGTCATTACGTATTTTTGTTATTTCCGCTGGTTTGTACAAGACTAAGCAATCAGTCGAAAAGTCGGTGTTTTTTTTATCCACGAGACAATGACTTGGAAAGTATGTTAATGGAAACACGAGACAAGACTATAGATTGTTGGACGTGTAAATCCAGTTGTCAACTAATACACAAATGGTCTCCAAATTAAACGAATTCCAAAACGACTCAACGTTAACGTAAATCACTGCAAGAAGTTTTCGAATCCCACTGTCCGTGACAAAAGAAATCGTGTCCGATTATATTTTCACTTCATAAACACGAAACATGCATTTCTTCTCTGCTTAAAAGATCTTGTGACTGTCAACCAAAAATACATTTTTTCAATTACATTCATTGATTCCTTGATATGCGTCCTTAATTTGTTCCAGATCCTTGGATGTAAACCGAACAAGACGCATGTAAATCAAATGTATTTTGCTCGTAAACGGAAAATGTCAATAAAATAACTGATAATGACGTCTCTTTTTCACGTTTGTCATCTCTTCTATAACGCACGCGGATCGTATTCTAAACAAAGATCGTTTATTAAACAAAATATATAGGGCCGGTTTCTTCAATGCCCGTTAAATCTAAATCGCGAGTCAGTCAAAATGCATTTCTTCAAGATTTATCTCTTGTCAAACTGTCAAATTCTGACTCTGCGATATCAGCGAGCTATGGTTAAAGCTAAAGCAAAACTCGTGCTATATTTTCCCCTCTATTCGAGTGACATTTCGTGACGAACTCGTCTCGAATTTAGCTCATGTGTCGGGTGCACCTGAATGGCTTCAATCTAAACATCGGCTTTAACTTTGACACATCATGAAGAAACAACAGCTGAACATGTATTGAGGTTCCATTCCAATTATTTTTAATTATTTTATCCAGTTTTTGTCCAATTTCGTAAAACAAGCTTTTACGGTTACTTTAAAACCCAACCATTTCAGCATTTTTTTTTATTATTTTAAACATGTTTAATTTAAAAATGATGAATGAACGATTATATGATTCATGTTTATGCTTTAATAGTCCAGTTGTGGCTATGTTGCCAGTTATATCTATTGTTAGCATTCGAAGAAGGATGAAGGGCCATATGTGGTTCACTGCTTTCTCTTCAATACTCTTTCGTTTTAAAATAGGCTATAAATCTATAAGCAATAAGAGTGAACTTTAAAAAACTATTATAAGTTTATTCACTAATAGTCGATTGGTAAAAGTAACAAAAAAATTGTATAGGTGAAATCGGGTATAATATTTTCGATAATATTTCCCACAGTTTCATTATTTAGACTAGTTTTATGAATTACTACCTGTCACCGATTTTTTTCACACGTTTCTGAATTCACAATCAAATATATACCTTGTTAACTTTCACCTATTCATTCGCTATTCAATAGAGTAATAAATAGATCATGGGTTCAAATCCCTCTCAAGTCAAAAAAAATGATTTAATCGGTTATTACGACTGAGTTCAGAAATAATACTAATAAAATCCCGATCGATCGTCTTGATCCAGGTTAACTCTAATTTTGTGTATTGTAAGGTAAATACTGATTATTAAGTCGGTGAGCTGTGTAACTAGTAATAGTTAAGATCACCGACAGACAATTAACACGTTGTTGTTTCTAAAAAACCCTCTCAAAAGAATCCTTGGAGCGTAAATAAATAAATAAGTAGGTTCTATAATAACCGGACAAATTAAATAAAAAATATAAGATAATTTACTATAAAGAAGGCTCAAATATATAATTTAATACTTATTATGCACGTTTTAACTTTACATCCCTGTATTTATCAACGTTACGTCAACGAATAGTGAATAGTCAAATAATCATTATTAAAAACGGGTTTTTATGAAAATAGTGTTGTATCACTAGGCCATTGCTTTTGAATACATAGGTATTCTGAATATTAATTTTTGTTTCTCATGAATAGGCAAATGGTATATTAATTTAGACTAAGAGCTTCTAGTACTGAATCAATATTGTCACAATACTACGAATATTCAAAGACCTTAAATTTTCAACACGATACAGTTAAAACAATCGTTTGATATAAAAAAGTTTTTTATTTAATTTGATATTATAAAAATCATCGTAAGAGACAAGCAATCTCATTCAAATGTCGTTCCTTTTCCAATATGCTAACGATTCAGAGAAGACAATCCCTCTTTAATATGACAAACAAACAATTGTCCATATCATTGTTGTAGCCTAAAAAAGAAGCCTGGGCCATACTCCAAATCTTTGTTTTTTTTTATTAAAAATGAATTATTTTAGTAGTGATTTCACCATGGCCATGTGTTAACAGGCCGTGAAAATAACACATTTTTATAACAACAAGATTACTTTCAAATAAAACTAATCACAGGATTTGCAAAAAGTTAGCCGCTAAAACTATTATCGTATTAATTTGTCATCCTGAACCACAAACTCTTAGAAAAGAAAAAAAGAATAGAGTTTTAGTATATAACAATCAATCAAACTTGCGTAATCCTAGGAAACCTTAAGTTATTTCATTAGTATATTTAGGGGGCGGAAGTGTTTCAATTGATAATCCATGTTAAATTTATTATTAAACAGGTCAACGAACTACGTAAGTTGATTACATAGTGTTGCCGTACGATACTTACATCGTATACTCACTCATTATTAATAATCGAAGACTACCATTGTAAATTATTTTATTATAATTTTTATAGGAAAAAATATTTTTGTGGTCGTGTTAGCATTTCATGAAAGCCGGTAAAATATTTGAAATTCAATTAAAGACAAGTTGTATAAATAATTTGTTATTGACCGGACAACGTAACATTGTGTTTTTAAGAAATATCTATCTATCTAAGATCTACAAAAACGCAGTATAAACCTTGCTAATTTGTACTCATCAACAAAAGTATTTTTAAATTTAACTATAACTTAAATGTATATATATTACAATTTCTTTATTATGCATAAGTTTTTACATTGATTGATAGAACAATACATCTTTGGAAATAGACTTAGGTGTACAGAGTGTATACATCTTTTTACCTATAACTAACATGAGAATGTTTTATTTAAATTTGACATGAATAATAGTATTAAATTATAGAAAGAATAGTAAAAAAATAAAAAATACAACAATAAAAGCAATATTAACAAAACAATTAAAAACTAAATAACTGTTTGTTTGCGTAAAACCAAATTTAAGTTGAGTGGATTATTAGAAATTTACATGAAATGCTATGAAGGTTATAAATTCTGTCGGGCGCTGTTCATTTTTTGGAAACACAATGTTAGAACGTCCGGATTAAAGTAAGAAAGGTATACATATAGCCTTCATAATATGAAATAATACTCTTATTTCCGTGTTTTAAACTATGTCATATTAAATCTATGTATATCATCATGCATTTTTTATCCTGAACAATTATATTTATCAATATAATATAATTAAATTACTAAAGAAAATTGCTTATTAATTTATTATTTTATTTTCAGTTTGGAAAACTCAAACATGTACGATGTATAAAGTGATGATTTTTCATTTATAATATAAAAAGTGTTTTTATATTGATGAAGATGAGATAGTCAATGATCAAGCCACCGGGTATGGCATGGCCTCCGTACTTCGCACCATTATTCATCATCACTTCGCTGATCATCTCTACTCAACTAGTGTCCACTGGCAACACCGACAACAACACAGGTTCGTTTTATTTATTAATACATATGTTGGCATACCTATCACTATCAGATAGTCGTTTATTACCTCCTTAAGCTAATTTTGGCACCTGGCCAAACTGTACTCATAAACGTGAGCTATATATTTGCAATACAATAATGATGTCGATTGCACGTATTAATATTTGGCATTGGTTTTTTGTTTGTTTTGGGATTGCAACACTGCCAAAAAATGTTGCCGATTAGAAAAACACCAAACCAATTAGAGTATTTAGAAGTTCTAATAATACTTGTAAAAACGTCAAAACCATGGCAGGCACAGATGAGGCGAGCCATACAGACACCAAAGGTTTCGTGTGTGTGTGTTTCTACCGCCTCGCCGTGTGTTAATAATGCACATAATAATGAATATATGACGAAATATTGCATGGCACTTCAATATAAAAGTTCATTGCATCAATCCTTTTAAAATGGCCGCCGCACCGTGTAATTATTTGTTATAATAAATTCTTATGTCTATGTCTTTCAATAAATTCTTATGTCTCCTTTTATGCGACGAAATTTTATAGAAATTACTCAATATTTATTTAATTAATTACATTCAAAGTACCAACTAAATAACCAACTCCTAATTTGATTTATTTAAAATTCAATTCACCAATACTATATTTTTTTAGTTATTTAGACACAACAACGTGTTAATTGTCTGTAGGTGATCTTAACTATTACTAGTTACACAGGTCAAAGACTTGTTCACCAGTATTTACCTTACAATACAGGAAATCAGAGTAGACCTGTATCAAGACGACTGATCGGGATTTTATTAATATTATTCCCGATCTCCCAGTCGTAATAACCGATCAAATCAATTTAAACATTCTTGACTTGAGTGGGATTTAAACCCATGACCATAACACTTGTAGCTACGCGTCTTATCCCCTGAGCTATTAAGCTGGTCAATACGAACTCAATTTATGAATAATAATAAAATGAAACGAATAACGATATAATATACTCATAATAATACGTATAACTTTTTGTTTTTCAGTTTTCATAAATATAATATATTAGGTATTCTCCATGGATGTTTACAAATTAATATGAGAAAGGATTTTACGCTTATTTTTTTTAATTTGTTGGGCTTTATATTATTTTGTAGCTGTTTTTTTTATTTATATCATTATGAAATTATATTATAATTCTTATACGATTCTTCACACCATGGGTACGCTCAAGTTATTATAACTCCAAAGTCTTTAAATAACTCCTTAATGATATGGGTTATTAAAAACTAGTTTCATGGAAAGCTGAATGTGTACATATCCTACATATAATATAATATATAT
>JAGTTH010000898.1:0-32705 GCA_022606485.1 Agraylea sexmaculata
TCTTGTGTCTGAAAGCGTGATAAGATTAACTAATTCATTGCGCGTAAAAATGATTTATTTTTTATAAAATTCATCCTCATCAATGTGTTTCGATTGACGACCGTTTCAGATTACTGATAATTAATTGAAAACTCGTGTCTTAATGTATCCGCATATTGACATCAACCCAAATTTAATTTGAATAATAAATTCTCTGGGTCAAAGAGAGTCTATGTGTGTATATTATATTTTAATAATTTCTTCGATACATTGTAGAATAAGTAAGTACAGAGTTGCAATACCTAACGAGTAGTCCATTACGAGATTTGCTTCAACTGTTGGCATTTATCCTAAGTATGTACGTACACATGATGGATATCCATTTTATAAATAACGGTTTACGTCCGACACTCTTGACTTCATTCAACATTTACTCTAAAATATATTACATAGTTTTGACATGCATTTAACCCCGATAATGGTAAGTGTATTAGAAGAAGGCTAAGCAATCTGTAAGCATAGCGAAAACTCGATATAGGTGCATACCTCTGCTTAGATATCTATAGGTCTGGGTATAAGATACCACCGATATTAGCAAGCCATACAATTGGATGTATCAAGATGGCGTACCAAGTAGACAAGTCTGAGTGAGACAACAATAATTTTTCAATCGCGCTAATGGTCAGTTCATGTGAAATCTCAATAGAGGTGTACATCGCTCCTCATTACTGTTGTTTAAACACTGTTAATCACCTTGATTACAATGTTACCTCAGTTAAACTCATCTGCTTGGTCCGCCATCTTGACATTTATACATTCGGTTGGATGGCCTTCTAATATATCAGTGGTATCGAAAGCACCCATATGAAGAAAAGAGACGACATTATAAAAAAGCGCATGACATATTGTATGTAGTATTCTCATTGTCCGTTTATTTAAATTAATTAATAATTATTATATTTATGTATATATATAACAATATCCAGCTAAGTATCACAAATATGAAATAGGTGATTTAAAAACACTCTCAACTGGTTACTATTTTTATATCAAAAGTGTCCCATTTATCTTTAAAACAGGATATGAAACATAAACTAGTGTTTCTATTTACAAAACCATTTCGATAGGTCACATCGGTTTTTAGGACGCGGAAAACTTGTACCTAAGTACTTGTAAAAGTTGTACCTACCTACATAAAAACAATCGGGGATTCAGACGATTATTTGATTTTTTATAATCGGATTAGGTTTTATAAACATAGCTATTTATCTTTTAGTAAATAACTCCTCCAAAATGAAAAATTACCAGTGCCTAAAAATAAAATGTATTTAATTGAAATTGTGACACACATTTGTAAATAAAATTTTAATGATTAAATAAATAGTAATAATGTACCTAGGAATGCTATTGCTGTCTAGATTGTGAATCTCGTGGGCGTTCATATTATACTTTTATGGCTTGGACAACTCATTTACTCACAAATTAAAAGCCATCACCGATGTATTTAAATAATTATCATATAAATCTAATATCTACACAAAAAATGTCTCTAAGCCTTTGTTGAATATTTGAATGGTGTCAATTGAAATTTGAAAAAACTTGTATCAAAAATATTAAAAATAATTTGTTTAGTTTATCACATATATATTTGTATCCATTATTTATGTATTATATATTATGTGTAGAATCCATTTTTTTTTCTTCTAATCAACATTTTATGTATACCTCGGCTTTTATGGGATGTAGGGTGGAAGGGAATACAATAATTCACAGAGTAATTGAAAATTGTATATTATTTAATGATAAAATTACTGGCAGATATAATAACAATGTATCGCATTTAAAATTATAATAAATCCTCACTTCAATTAAAAAAAACATACTGTCAATCAGTGTAAAATAAATAAAGTTACTTATTATTAAACGATGATTAGAAATGAACAGTTGAGAGACTTAAATACTGTTGAATAAAACACATACTTCCTTAACTTTTTATGTTGAGATTTCTTCTTTGGTGTCTTTATTTTCTAAAAGATCTGTAGGGATAATTTCACCACCATTCACCTGTTCTTTTTTAGCTTCTACGATTTCTGGTATTGCATTTTGGTCAAGATTATTTTTACCTCCTTGAATAGCTTCTCCTGTATTCTCCAAGGAAGAATGAATAGAATCGACAACTCCAAGAGGAACCTCATCGGTTGCTGCTGTAATAGAATTCTTGTTTTCACCTACAACTTCAGTAACGGAGGAATCATTATCTGGACATTTATTATCAGCAGCAGTAGAAACATTTTCTGCACATTCAACATCTGTAGCAATTGACCCAATATCTGTGAGATTTGTATCATTCGATAGATTGTCTTCTTTTGAAACATCCACTATAGCTGGTTTGTCATCAGATGTAACGTCTACAACAGCAGATATATTGTCTTCAGATTGTAGTATTGCAGTAGTTTCTACAGCAGTAGAATCATTATTTTGTTTTGATTTCTTGCCCTTTCCCTTCTTTTGCTTTGTTTTTTGACTAGGATTAACAGTCTTCTCGTTTTCAACTGAGATGATTTCACTCTCAGTATCGTTAGCAATCTCAGTATTTTTCTTAGATGATTTATTCACAAAAGCATTAAGTTCTCCTTGCAATCGAGCCAGATTTTGTTTTAGTTGGGCACAATTAGCCGTCATTGTATCAATCTGTCAATGAAATAGTGTTATTAATGATAAATATATTTTTATTTTTATAAGCATTGGATTAAGAATATACTTTTGTAGTTGTCTCAACAGGTGGAATGATCTCCACTTCAGGAATTTGTTGGAACGGAGGACGTTCGATGTTGTGTTTCTCTAATGTTTCCAGTAAAGCTGTTCGTTCAGACTAAAAATAAGACATTACATATAATAAAAAATATAGTGATGGTAAAATTTATAAAATAACCTTCATAATTCTGCAAAGCCTCTGCATTTGCGCCACCTGTTGGCTTTGGACAATAGTGTTTTGATCTCTAATTTTTTTCTCGACAGCCATTTCAAGAAGAGCGGTGTGTGATTTTTCCCATTTTTGCCTCCAATCTAGATTTTCTTTTTCCAGTTTTCGAATTTTTTTAGTCACCTGATAAATGAGAGATAAATATATAAAAATTAAGATAATATATATGAATATTTTAATAATATTATTAAAAAAAATTACCTTTTCCAATTCACCCTTTAGGTGACCAAATATTGTATTTCTTTTGTTTAAAATTTCTTGAAAATCACTTATTTTTTCATTGTACGCGGTTATTTGATGTAATAGGTGTACTTCGTGGTTTTGCATATTTTTGCAGTCCATCTGTAATACTTTTATCTTTAAAAGTAGATTTTCTTTTTCATTTAACATTTTCTCTCTTTCAGCTTGAGCTTCCAAATTTGCCTTATTAAGTTTAGCCTCGGCTAATTGAGCTTCTAAGGCCATATGTTTAGCCATCTTATCCATTTGCTTTTCTCTTAGTTCATATTGCTCAACAACAGATTTAAATTTTTCAGTAATATCTATATTGTCATCACGCAGTTTGGTATTCTTTTCATTATTTTGTTGCATCATCGTTGTTATTTCATTAAATGATATTTGCATTTTCTCTTGAGTCTTTTTACGCTTTTCTTCTTCTTCCCTAATTTTAAGTAGGGACTCATCCTGAAAACAGTATTGATAAATTTTGATTAGACACAATTGATATAGAAGAGTATAACAATCTAATGAAATATAAGTCTCAAACTTTAAAATCAACCAAGACATTTACGTAAAGAGCCTGAACTTGCATTTTCTTTTAATAACAAGAATACAAACCTTCACTGCTTTGTTTTGCTTCTGCAACTCCCTGCATAAACTTTCTAATTTATCTTTGATTAGAATATTTTTGTTATTCTCAAGCAAAATTTGATCCTTTTCTCTTTGCGCGAGTGAACACTTCTTCTCCCATTGTTTTAGGGTAAGGAGCAACTTTCTATTTTCATCATAAACTTCAGAATATTTTTTGCATATCGCACTCATCTTCTCTTCTGGAGAGCTCACCCCGTTCATTGACTTCATAAGATAGTCAATGGACTTCTCATCTCTACGATGTTCTTTTGATTTTTTAACAGGGGCATTATTAACTGGCTTAGTCTAAAATTAATAAAAGAGATTATTATGAAATTTGAGAGTCGTTAACATTATGGATGGATATAACGAAGAAAGATTTAGGTTAAGTAAACAGCAATGCTGAATGAGCGTAAAATAGAATTGACATTGCAACGCACATGTGAATATGTATTGTATTATATTTTTAAAAAACATTTATGTAAATTTGGGGTGTTATTATTTTAGAATAATACTAAACGTACACAAAGAATATTAATTTACAGTTAATACGAAATCTTTGAGCAATCTCAAATTTACTCAATAGTTTGAAAATTTAAAATACAAAATGATACCTGAGATCCAGCGACAGCCGCCATTCTGTGATTAATATATTTATAGTCACAGTGATACTGTAATTTAAGCAATATACGTTCAAAAACCACAGATAAACACCTTACACAAAACCGGTCAAAGCATAACCTGTCAAATGTATAGATGCAGAAACACAGGCCGCCTTGAAATAAAAATATGGTGTACATAAATACATTATATTAAAATAAATTGATAAAAATTGAATATATAATTAGATGAATACACAATTTAGTACGTTAGTGTAAAAAATTATATAAAAAACTATTTTTTTTTTAATTTTAATTCAATTTTTATTTTCTATCGCTGTCATTACAAATAGATTAATTTAATACCAAATTTAATTACTGATAATTTCCTGCTTAAAGTAATTCAATAATTCTAACCTCAAATCTTAAAAAACCAACTTCGAGCTGCGTGACTGCAAATGATTGTTTGAAAAAATCGGAGTCCCGGTCTAAAAAAGACACTAAACAGTAGATCTTTCTTTTTATCACTAATAATGTATTTAAAATATCGAATATCAAGTAATATTTAGTCGACCACGCAGTGTTGAACGCAGCAACTAAGTATATTTTTAGAAAATCGTTTGCTTAATTTTAGATTATTCTCTTGCAGCTGAAAATATTTAGTTATTCAATCGATGGATGTCTCTATGCTTCTCACTTCAGGGCTGAGATAATAATGTCATAAAAAATCCAATCAGCCATAACAACGCGTTGTTGAAATTTTACTCTGTAAAATCAATACGTACAAGTTATGACGTCATAAGGTACCAGGTACGATATAAAGAAAATCCCTCGCCATCTTTGCCTGTTTCTCGAAAGTGTAAACATGAATTAATTGCAAAAGACGTTCAAATTACTAAACAGTGAGCCTTTTAATTTGAAAGGGGAATTTTAAAGTGTTTTAATTTCATTATATTAAAAATAGAACGTATTTCAAGAGGCTCTTCAAGAAAGGGGTGTAATGACCTTCGCTTAATCACTAACCCCAACTAAAGTCGAGATAAGCTATGAGTTTTCTCAGATTACGGTCTGAAGAGTATATACTACTATTCAGATGATACTCATGGGGTCACATCCTTGGAACACAAATCCTATATGAGCCAACCTAATATTGATAACATAGTGTCTGTGGCCTCTCGTTAGTTCAACAGGCCACCATTGATAAATAGGGACAATTTTTCTCATTTCAAAAGACATCATATTACATCAGATAACAACTTTATTTATAAAATAAGTCGACCTCCGAAAGACATCCATTTATCTTGCAAATATATTAAGTAATCTATTTTGATGAGTATATTAACCCGTTGCGAAAGGACTTCCGCAAACAAATACCTTCTCAACCCCCCTTCAACCTAATTATCGAGTACGTATACATTAATTAACAGGGAGGTTTTTGGTGTTAATTTCTGATTATGAGCATTTTAACCCATAAGTTATATAATATATATTTACCCTTTAGAACTGATCGAGTGTGCTCACAACCAATAGGGATGATTATGCGATTAACCCCACTTTATGGAAAAGCTATCACACACCAATGACCTTGCGATTAATTATATACATATTTGTCCAACCCCGATTGCTTTTCAACGTGACCCTTAAATTATATAAATAATGTGTTTCGATAGCTATTGAATAAACGCCACGTGGCACTGTTACACAATTTAATTTGCTAACAAGCTCTACTACAACATTTGACAAAATTAATTGACCACACGACTTGGCCGCGAACAGTTTCTTCAATATAAATTGATCGATACAATCTCGATGAAAAGCAATCATAATTAAAAGTTCAAATCAATAAAAAATTCAATGGCAGATTTTTCAAGAATCTCGTTTAGATATTATACCTACATACATATATTATATTAAGCGTCCTTACAAAAGGAAGGAAAATTATACATTTTTACACTACCAGAAACTCAACCGAAAACTTACAAATAATCTTATAATAATTAGGTACTGAGAATAGTTATTATTTTCACTTATAATATTTAGTTTATTTAATTCAATCTCCATCTTTGAAGCTCATTTATACGTTAATTAAATAAAATCCCTCTTCTAAAAATGTGTGTTTTTAGACAATATAGGTACATACCGAAACAATGGTGTTCTTCTCGATTTTGATTCAATATTGAATTTCACAATATTTTACCACACAAAGAACCATTATATCATGACAAATATATAAAATTAAAAGCACAAATTCACGTATCAAATGTTAAGGATTCACTTAATTGAAAATACTAAATACCACACGAAAACAAATGCAATTGTAAAATGTGAAATTTATTATTTATCTATTAGAATAATTTTAAATATTATATTGTGAATTTAATTTGTTTTTTTTTAATAATTTAAAAAAATATATTACTTTATTGGAGGTTTTTATAATGTAGGGGTTTTTTTGTAAATAATAAATATAAAATTTACATATTTTAATTCAATTTTTCTTTGTTTCCTTTATTCATATAGTAATTTGTCAAACTTTAGATAGGTAATTTACAAACGGCGTTAATTGATTACTCTGTGAAACTGTAATAACACAATACATAATTTACGATATCACCAATCATAGCCGTTACCGGTAAGATGTACTTGTACTGTGGCATTTACTCTATACACATTTCATACCTATTATATGGAATGTCTGTATTCCTTTGGATTCCATTTGTACCTATGTCACAGTGAATCTGTAGTAGCAGTGAGAATATATTTTACCTGGTAAAAGTATATATTTTTCGTTTTTTAAGGTTAACATGTCAACCGTGCTTAACAAAATAATCACTTCATTCATTTTTTAATTTGTGATTTACTTAACAATAAATGTGGGGAATTTTTTCCATCGAATAGTGAATTTTGCGTAAATAAAAATGTACTTAATATTAACAAGTGAGCATATTTTTTACAAATTGTGATTTTTTTGCAAGACAATCTTTTTGTTAAGTACGGTATTCTATTTTTAATGTGCTTAGTGAAACATTTTCACAGAAATGATATTATGATGAAATGATATTAAAAAGTAGACAACAACATTATCTACCAAATTTTAACAATCTACTTGTGACTATATAAATTATTGGATGAACATGAAATTTCATTAATATTCTCTAGAATCTTTATTAGAAATTATTTCAAAATCTATTCATAGAAATAATCCAGAAAAAACATCGAATTATCTCAATACACTAGTTCTCATGTGCAGGACCGATACCACTGACATATTAGCAGGCCATGGATGTATAAATATCATGATACCAGCATAATAGCTCAGGGGATAAGAAGCGTGGCTACAAACACTGTGGTCATGGGTTCAAATCCCACTCAAGCCAAGATGTTTTAACTGATTTGATCGGTTATTACGACTGGGAGATCGGGAATTATATTAATAAAATCCCGATCGATCGTCTTGATCCAGGTTTACTCTGATTTCCTGTATTGTAAGGTAAATACTGGTTATTTAGTCGGTGACCTGTGTAACTAGTAATAGTTAAGATCACCGACAGACAATTAACACGTTGTTGTGTCTAAAAAACCCTCTCAAAAAAAGCTCCATCAGAGATGTAGGTTCTCTGGTATTCTAGACGACTGTTTTCTCTTAATAATAATAATAAAAAAATAATGGCGGACCAAATAGTCGAGTTTGAGTAGGACAATTAATGTTGCATCTATATTATTAGTATTCACTAAAATTCATTTCAATTCATTCACACTCTTTGATATTTTTAATTGCACTAAGATTGTTCATATACTGGTTACGAATTATATACATTTATCGGTACCTACAAGTGTAAATCCTATATTCAAATAGATCAAAGAAGACATAGAATTCATGGCCAAATATAGTAAAGAAAGACTTCAAGGACAACTCAATCAGGAGGCCCAACAACTCCAGACGTATCACATGTTGAGGCGCCTCAACCAACTGAAGCCTCACAATAAGTTCAATGGTGTTATAAAATATTCAAAAAAAAATAAATAAAAAAAACATTTGGATAGGTTAAACATGCAATAGTTGAGCTTTTATTTAAATGTAAAAAAATAATTTTATAATTGGCATGTTTAATAGGAGTTCATTGTTTTATATTAGTGTTGTAGGTATTTCTGTCTACGTGACTTCAGTGAGACGCTCCTTGTCCCTTATGGCCGACATGAAAAATTCAACTGAAGCAATTTGCACTATTAAGTCACTTTTATAAATTGTATAATATTATATCAATTAGAAGCTGATAATAGTAAGTTATTTCTAACGTACTTGAAAGCTCACTAAACGACCGAGTACATTATATTTTATTACATCCTTTTTGATGAATTTATACATCCAAGGGGAAATATTTTTCTTGTGTATTTCCTCGACATTTTTTCCTTGAAACATCCCCCAAATTACTGTACGCATAATATAAGAGAACATGATCACAACCTCCATGCGAATCTTATATGTATATAATTTCACTAAAACATCTATGAAAATACATTCTCGCTAATAACTTCACTGTAACATGTAAAAATTAATGGGATGAGAGAAAATCGGATGTATGTTTACTTGTTTATTTATTTACACATGACCCGAGGGGCTTTTTGAGAAGGTTTGTATAAATTTTTATTTTTTAGACACAACAAAGTGTTATCGTCTGTCGGCTTAATAATCGTCTCAGTATTTACCTTACGATCGAGGATATCAGAGTAAACCCGGATCAAGACGATAGATCGTGATTTTAATAATCTCCCAGTCGTAATAACCGATAATTTTTTTTAATTGAGCGGGATTTAACCACATAATCTGTAGCTTTACCCAGGTTTAATTGTCTATTAAATATCTCAATATTAAGAATATATTATTTTATAGAATTATTTGTCATGAAGTTAATTAGTGTCGCAATAAGGGTTGAGTGTTGTTGGATTCTTACGGTAGACTGGAAAAGTCGATATTTTAAACTGAACTAATGAAAGTGTATGTAGTTTCTATTCATTTCTTTCCCCTTGCTTGTGCATTTACTATGGGAAACAACAAGGACTAATTGAATTGCAAATTATCTATAATTCTTTTTAAAGTAGAAAAATCTTTGCAGAACTTCCCATTATTATGGGGGGGGAGCTTATTCACCATAGAAACTAGCCAAAGCTCTTGTTGGAGTAAATTTGCTGGAAACACTCATTAATTACTGCAAAATGCTTTTCATCCTAAGCGTATAAAATAATACATATAAGCCGAACAATTTGGCGATAATTGATTGAAGCTTCGGTGTGGTATATTTAATTACATCATCCGAAGAATTCATTCATGGACAATGAAGTACGTTTTTTGATGAAAATATTTTATGTAAATTATCTGTAGTGCGAATTCCACTGACACTGTCTAGTTTATTGACATGCAATTGTCTAGGGATCAATTAATAAAAAAAATGATTTTTTATATATTTATTTAATATATACGCCCCGGGCTTTTAACAAATTTTGTTTTTAGACACAACAACGTGTTAAATTAATTTATTGTCTGTGGGTGATCTTAACTATTAATCGTTACACAGGTCACTGACTTAATAATCAGTATTTACATTACAATACAGGAAATCAGAGTAAACCTGGATCAAGACAATCGATGGGATTTCATAAATATTATGCTCAATTTCCAATTGAGTCGTAATAACCGAATCAATCATAACCGATCAAATCAATTTTAAAATTTTTTGACATGAGCGGGATTTGAACCCATGACCACAATATTTGTAGCCACGTTCCTTATCTCCTGAGCTATTACGCTGGTTAAGGATATTCATAGATTATAATACTACTTTTACATAAAAAAAATAATCAAAATTAAAACAAAAATGAGACATTTTAAAAGTGGATAATAACACCTCTGAATTGATTTCAAATATTTTTTTATCGTATAAATCATCAATAAATTAACAAAATAATGAAATTAAGTCCTTATTACAACAAGACGTCTGCTTTTATAATACTATATAATATGAAATTTAAAATCCACACATTCCATGAGCACAGTAATTATTTATTTTGAGGTAGTTTTGATTAAAATAAAAATGATACAGTTCTTATACACAAACGATGAGTGGCCTCTTCAACCAAATCTGATTGAATTTTAAAATATTTAATATATCAACGTCAATTCGATGTTCCAAGTAAGAAGGGACTAAAGCTCATAAATATGAAATGAACACGTTATTGAAGATACAATAAAAACAATTTTATATATCAATCTAATCCGTATGGTCTTCTGAGTCCATTATTATTATTTGCGGTAAATCAGATAAGTGAGAGAGTTAGTTTCAGAATCACCCTTCAGATATTATTTGAAGAAGGCTCATAATATAAACGAGGCCGTTATCCTTGGTCTTGAATGGAGAAATATGGGGCAATGTCGTGACCCCAGCATCGCCTTGGATCTTAGAACTACTGTTACTTTCAGTCTAACACTTCACGTGTGATTTTATATCAAACACAGGAACAGGCTTCGCTAACAAGCTCGAAATAATGATGTCATAATAATAATATGGATGTTATAACAATTCAAGGCTTTATTGTGATTATTTTGAGACATTTATTATAACAGCGTAGGCCAGGACATGATACAATAATTACTTCGGTCCTATTAAGTGACCAACAAACCATTATGATAATGATCCAGGAAGTATGCACGGAATTTGAGGTAATCCATCATATTTCGCATAATTACTTTTTAACTGAAATTATGCTTTTTTCTCAAATTTAATGAATATATAATATGTACTTATTCATCAAAAATTTTAAATCAAACTTTCAAAGAAATATACATACACAGGGTGGACTTGAATTAACTGAGGATATCTTAGTGGGTGATAAAATGATTAATAATAATAATAGCGAGTTTGGGACACCATCTTGGAATTAGGTATCTCTGTGAAGTACTCAGTAGTGACTGTTGTGTGGGTTAAAAATGTTTTTTTTTTTCACTTATATTTGCGATAAAAAAGTCTATCCTGCACATCCCTAAAATATATTCAGTAAATTCAAGTCTATCCTGCACATTGTTTAGTGGATAGTGTTAAATTCTTTTTATTGGGCTTCAATCCGAAACCCAGAAATAGCAGTTAATGGAAATTATATCTATATAAAATAATTTAAAATATCCTAAAGTAAGTATTGATTTGAGAATTCCTATATTAGTAGAGCAAATGTCAACCTTTACGTATCAAGAGTAGAGGCGAAATAACTTACCGTAAATGGCTGTGTTCATCAGAAGTAAATACACAATTTATAAAACTTGTTTCACAAAAGTAACCATTACATATTAAACCTTAATATTTAAATTTATTATCGTCTACATTTATTATTTAGCCGATTCGAGTAGTATAATGTCGAACATTTACTACGGACTACGTTTTTTCAGGATTCCTGAATGACCTATACTAAATTGATAAATTAGGCCTTGAAGTTTAATTTTAAGGTATGTATTACCTGTAAAAACACACCCAATAATAATTAATGTTTACGGTTCGATCGCAGAGTGAATATATAATAATAAGAGGTAGAGTATCGTGAAAATATTATTATTTTTTACCTTAATTGAAAATATATTTTGTGTTTTTTTATATGTTTTACACAACCAAAAAAAATATTGTATAATTTCCATCTAAAAAGGTTTTTTGATTGACTATCTTAAATCATTTAAATTATATTGTAGCTCTGTCATTTATTTTTGTGTTTGTTAACATTGTTAACTAAAACTCTCTGGTGAACCGTGCGCTTTTCAGGGTAAAGGAACAAAGACGTAATTTAATTTCATTTCTACGCTTCCCGAATCTTTGAGTTGAGCAAATTGATTGACTCGCAGTATATTTTCATTCTGCAAATAACAATAATTTTTAACACCTCTATTACATCCCAATTTGTAATTTTAATTTTGTTATCGGGTACAGCAGCGGGGATAATTCAATAACGAGTATTCCCCTGAAAGTTAGAATCGGTACAAATTGTATTCAAATTTAATTAGCAAAATGGTATATGGCCGTTAATGAATATACGTGTAATTTACTTATAGCTATTAAAATTTTCACTTTCATTTAAGATTTTTTCCGGTATTTAATATCAGGAGATGATATTTAACATTAGTCATGTCGAAAATTCTGAATATAAAGCATTTAGTTTTCGGTGTATTTCTGCATTTTTTGTGGACGTATTACTTTATTTTTTATAGTATTTTTACATACTACAAATCAACTGAAGTTACTAAAACTATAACTACTCTCAAATCTCACCTCTTTATATAATAATGTTTATTAAAAAGTATTGAAAGTGGGTCCAGTTCAGTTTAATGCATCCCAAAGTTCACTTACCTCTCGATATCCAATGCTTGTTTACATATTTATCATTATGCATTATGTAGATATTCTCAAAATGTTTTTCATATAAAAAAAAGCTTTTTATTCGAAAAATGTATGTCTTAGTGGCAAATATTGATTGAACATGAACAGTATGATGGAAGTATCATCTCGTTGATGACAAACTAAAAATACAATTAATCAATATACTGATTTATTCAACAATCATTAATTGAAATATAAATAAATATACCGGTTTTTTTATTAAATATTTTGAAACCATTGTATTACCTACTTGATATGGTTGGACAGACAGCTGACTCTTCTCAGCCATACGTAATATAATAATAAGGAAGAAAGAATTTATTTATAAATAAATATGTTTTTTAACAAGTCTGTGATATATGTACAAGAGGCTGCACATTTAATACCGAAGGTTTCATATAATAAAATTGATATTTTATTATTATCATACAAGAAAGTCAATACATTTTGTAATCGGTTGTTTGTTTATTCGTTATAAACTGATTTCATGCGTTTTTTTTATTATTCTTTAACATTTTATTATACTGTTAAATAAACGAAAATAAAAACAAGTTTTTGGTGTTAATAGCTTCAGGTGAGTCAAGGTCTAGGATAGCCAACGCCTATAATTAAATATCGGTCATATAAAAAATAAATGCATTTGGAAGCCAAGATGTCTAAAAGATGATCTAAATAATATATTTTTTGAAAATTTCTTTATCTACGATTGCAAAAAATTACATTAATTTTTTATATAGGTCCATGTGGTTTAACAATAATATCTAAAATGCGACAATAATAACATTTATTATTGTTATCTTCGTAATTTGTAAATGAAGTGTCAAAACACCCAAGAGCGACATGAACATTCACCACAAATAGCCGTGATTAGTGCAATCACAATCTTTCACGATATTTTATTTATTTATTTACATACATCGATTACAAACATGGTAGAAGTGATGACATGGTATATAATAAATAGCATATAAAATTTAACAATTAATAATTAAACAATAGAATCATAAAAAATCTCAGATCAATTAGATTACAAATATAATTTAAATTCAATTCTAGTCATAAAGTTAAGGGTGATTCAAATGAATGTTAATTATTTTCCAGGAGATAACTAAGAAAATATGCATAAATGTTTAAACACATAATAAAGTAAATGTTGCCAGTATTTGTTGTTCTCAAATTTGATTATGGAATTTGAATTGACACAGTGTAAATTTCGTTATAAAATCCTAACCAAACATTCTCTGAACCTACTAAAATTGTGTTATAATTGTTTTTAAAATAAATAATAATTGGTATTTAGGAATTCGCTTAATTATGATTTTTAAATAGAATATATTACCGTGTAAAAAGAGTGTAAGGCCAGTTGTCAGCCTGGCGTTGTTTACTGGGCGTCTGTCAGTACGCCAATAGCCTCCGAGTGGTGCGGAGCTCTCGTGGCTTTCTCTTCATTTACAAACATTACAACACCTCAAACAACTAACAAATTACACCACACTAATAATCAAATAAACTGTGAACATCGTGTGCTATTTCATTTTTTAAACCATCTTTTTGGTTCGTCTGTGGGACGGGCGAAAGTTTTAAATAAAAGTTTCGTGTTGTATACAATTTGGTGTGGCGCACTTGCAGGTGAGGACAGAACCCGTTTTTATATTATACATTTTACATTAACTAGTATCTCGAATGAATGTTCTACTAGTTTATCAGAATATGGCCCTTTATACCTGACACATGGACCCCCTAATAATGTTAGCATGATGCTTACAAAGTTTTTTTGTTGTTGTTATTGTTGTTATTTTGGCGCCATTTGTTAAATGTGTGTTCGTTGCACAACACAACAACTAAAATGAGATTGTATAATCGTACGAATAAACTTCTTAAATTGATAAGTTTATTGTATAATTTTGTAACAGTGTAATAAATAAATAAAGTGTTTCGAAATATGTACTGTAATATGCATCTATTAAATTGTGTTTTTTTGACATTTTGACTGATTTTAAATTCGTTCTTCACGTTGCTTACTTTATGTTCAGGTTAATAAAATATTCTAGATGTACGACCTTCATTATTTCGTGGTGGTTTTCATGGTCAGGAAATGTTAAAATAATAAAGCTGACGACCTTACTATTCGACTTGTTGATCATTTTAAACTAACTCATTGTGTTCGATGCTCCTATAAAAATGAGACTATTATTCAATTCATGGGGTTTTTGTATTTCCAATGGCATCAAAAGAGATGCTATTTCGTGTATGGGATGCTTTGAATTGGTAATGACAGTAATTGTATCCAATTCCATTACAGATTAGAATATTTTGACGGAGTGTTGGAGCCATGACGGATAAGAAGAGAGGGCGATGGCATTGCCCTGCATACCTACATAAACAACGAGAATAGTATAAATGTGTTGTTTGTTCTTACATAAAAGTGTACATTTGTGAGTGTAAATGGTGACCGAAAAGAGACACGAGACCGAAACGACTCAAATATTGAAATAGAGTCATCTGTTTAGAGCGCTTCTCTAATCAGAATAGGCGATAAACACAATCAGAGAACTGCGTGGTGTTATACACGTATATTCTCGACGACCGTGAAAATGTAACCTTTAAGAAGTAATTTTGAGTACCTGAAACGAGTGTGAATCTAGTCAATCATGTTGGTCCTTCACGGAGTTGTGGAGTCTGTGGCAGGTGAAGACGGAACTTCCAACTTCACCATGTCGAACTCTACTGCAGTGGCCGTGAGACAAGTTATGCCTTTCACCTGTGCTATCATTATCAGAATCAGTTATGCGGTCGGAATCGTCGGGAATCTGGCTGCTATAATAACCCTCTGCAGGGGTGATAGGAAGATAAGAAATAGAAAACACGCACTCTTGTTGAGGAGCCTCGCTATCAATGATCTTGTCGCCCTCGTAGGCATGATGATCATGATGAATGTGCAAAGCTTCTTACCAGAAGTGGTGCTCACCAGGTGGTTCTGCGGCTTGAGGGTTATTTTGAGGGCCTTTGGATTAGGCTCTGTTTGCATTGCTATAGTTATGGCACTAGAAAGGTGGTTAGCATTGACTCAACCCTTCCTATACCAAAAGGTAAGTCGCCTAATATAAATTTATTCATAGTTTCCGGACAAGGCCTCACTTCATTATCATTCATCTCCCGAAACCCTTTGTCTTTGTCCTCTACATATTTATATATGTACCGATATTCGTACTAAATTTAGAATAATAATACCGCAACCAAAGAACGAAAACCAAACCAACAAAACACCCATTAAAAAATTTATAAATAATAAACTACACTGAAACCCGTCATAACGAGTTTAATCCGTTCCAGTCCCATATTCGTAATGCGAAGCAAATTTTCTCATACAAATGTATGAAAAATACGATAATCCGTTTCACGTTGAAAAAAAATGAATTCATGACATCTATTTAATCCTTTTTAACCATAAAACTGTCCATCTAAACTAAAAATCATTTATTTTTTTTGCCGAAGTTTCATATTTTCACTAATGTGATGTGATTTTCAAGTGATACTTCTCAACATCACTTTTCAAGTTTAATATTTTTTCCCCCAAAGATGAATAATGATAAAAACATTATTGGTTTAATTTTTATCATATAATAACAAAATCTTTTATTTATTTTTTATTTTGAAATATTTTATGGTTGTATTTCCCCTTTTGCTCGCTATGTGAAGGAATGCTCGTAATACGGGCAAAATTTTCGCAATTACAAGTTAAAAAAAAACGTATTATACAGTTAGAAAGAAAGGAAAATTATCTTGTTATCGTATGAACTCTCAAATATACATTTTGGACCCACTATCAAATGCTAAATGTTTCTTGGTTTGCTAAAAGCATTTCAACTTTGATCTAATCCAAGAATAACATACAAGTAACCCCGTTTTTGTTTATGCTGAAATTTGATTGCCAAGTATATGCTGTGAACTTGTTGCTCATTTCGGATAACATTTGCCAATATAAATATTTGATATGAGATATTCATTCAGTCTTCTATCACTCCATAAAATCAACGTTGATGTGTAAACATTTCAATAATTATTTAGAAGAGCCCACAAGTTTGCATAGCCTATTAAATATTAATTGAATCAAATTGTTACAGCTTTTTGCGTAATATTTATGTATACTTTTCCATGAATATTCATTTCTAAGGCTTATGAATAATTCATATAACTGGAGATGCTTGGAAGAAAAGCTCGCTTATATTAGGTGGTGCATTGTTTGCATGTACATAAATATTAAAATTAATTAACCATTTATGATAAAACAATAATATACAACACCTTTACTGTACGATGATCAAAATGGATTCCAATGAATATAAAACAAAGTGCATGTACCCTAGAAATCACATATTCAAAATACCAATGACCCGAATTTTTCCCCCAAACTCTGAACACTCCATACAATAGAAAAATTTACATTCAACAAACTCATACTTAATCCATTTTCTTTATTTTATTAACACACAAATGAGCAATGTTTATTTAGTATCGTATCCAAAGTTATCTCTTTGTCATGTATTACCAACTGACCTACATCGATCTTAATTTCTATTAATAAGTGCCATTTGCCAATATGCATTTTCATATTGACTGACGTAAATAAAATATATTACACCGATTTAAAATTCAAAACACAAATACCGCACTTCTTAATCAAATTCTTAATTTTTATCATAAATCAATGCACTTTTAAATAATTTTGTATAGATTTATAAAAAAATACATTATAAAGATAATGCTTGTAAACAAAGGAAGATCACTGGCACGTGTCCAATTTTCTTTTTAAGTACGAAACAAAGTAAAATTATATTTCGGCGGATTTATCGGATGATAATATGTAATGTAATATATTTCCTTATTTTTTAACGTTCCATTGGAGATTATATTTTTCGAGATAATTTATACCACAAAAAGTTCATTTATATATAACCACGATATGAAATTTTAAATATTAATTTCCCAAAAATGTTACATCATTTTCTTTGCCATAAAACGTACATTCGTAGGTTATCATTTTCTTAAAACATGTCTTCCATTTCAAGAAATACTTCATCCTGTCTACTCTTAAGACATTTACCCATCTCATCTTTCAGCAGATTCATTTTTGATTAAAAAAAACACGTTTCTAAAAAAACCTTTCGGCTTAACATTCTTAGCAAATGCATGTACGAAAGTGAATTCAGTAATTTAAGCTAGTCAGGTGTAAATTTATGATGCTCTTACGATTTTAAAATCGAATATTTATCGGCTTTCGTAGATTTAGTATGTAGATTATGTGAATTGAAAATAGCGCTTCGGTGTCGATAGAATCGTTTATATTTTGAAAAGTTGCGTAGGTTTGTGATACCAAAAGAGACCCTTTTGTAATACAAGGTGTCCCAGTGGAAGCCTTTTCTCATACAGAATATCCTTTCATTGAACACCTCTCAAAATCAATTTTGAAAGTTAGCCATCGGACACGGTCCACACGTGTTTCAGGAAAAAAGCCAAATTGTATGAAAGTGATGATGAAGTGAAAACAGACATCGCCGGTACGATCAATAGATAGTAATAATATCAATAAATTCAAGTAGGAAATTACTTTTGTGAATTTGGATTTTTGCGCGTATTCCAAATAAACGATTGTAATAAAACAGTTTACAATATTGGTATATTTCAGTACGATGTTTTCTATTTTTATCGGATCTTTTCATACATATTCACCCAACGTATCATTCGAATGACATCTTCTAATCTACAACTGAAATATTCATGAAATTCTGAACGTAGAAAAGAATCTATGACATTGAAACGACACGTAATATAATACGAACAAATTGTATTGAATTAATTTCAAAATTCATTATGTCGTGGGTTTAAATCCCACTCAAGTAAAAGATAATAATTATATATGTTATTACGACTGGGAAATTGGGAATAATATTTATAAAATCCATTTCGATCGTCTTGATCCAGGTTTGCTCTGATTACCTGGATTGTAAGGTAAATATTAAAATCAGTGCAGAGCCGCTCTATCGGTGACCTGTGTAACTAGTAATGAGTTAAGATAATCAATTAACATGTTGTGTCTAAAACTCGGGTTGTATATAAATAAATAAATAAATAATGTGACCTAGATTATCCGTATTGAATTTTATTCCACAGTGTGAATATTTTACCTAATCGTGGAAAAGCTTTTCAATGCTTTGATTTAAAGACGGGAAAACTGTATGACTCTGTATAAAAGTACGTGATTTATGCAATGGCTTCTAAATTGAATGAAATCCCTTTAAGCAAAAATCAATCACCTATTGGTTTCCATATAATACAATCTAAATAATGTTTATCTTGATAATATGTATTTTTACCTATTTGTCATGTATGATGTAAATAATAATATTCATCATAAACCGGTGTATTCTCTGCACGTTTATTCATATCCTTGTATAATTTGTATTTATATTGTGTGTCTTCTCCACGTAATGGGTTAGAATATCAGCAAATTTACACGTGTCATAAGTAAATAAACCTTGAGAACTAGTATACTAAATGTCGTAAAATCACCATCAACCTCTTCACAACTCATTTGCAGTGTATTTACAGACACCGGATGCAATTTCACTAGAATAAATGTGATATTTTATATGAAAACTCTCACTCATAGGTTGAAAATCAAAAAGACCAAAATGTACAACTCAACGTATCGATTTAAAATTTAAACCCACGCCGAAGATTACTGCCAAATATCTGTAGCGTGGGATTTGGGGGAAAAGTCTTTCAGACAAATGGAACATCTAGACTTGGGGATTTAAGAAAAATCCCACTCAAAAGAACCGACTAATTTACCGAGAAATATTAACAAATAATTATTTAAATGACACCGTAATACTCTCGCGATGTATTTATTATTTTCAGACTCATCAGCGGAGTTATTACGAAATTAATTCCCTAACCCAAAACATTTTTACACAATCAGCAACGCCCTTAAAACTTGTATTTATTGTTATTAAGACACGCCAATCCGGTTTTTATATTTTACAATCAAACCGGTCCAAAATTAAATATTTAAAATCATTTTTCAAGTGGCATCCCTATAAGTGATAAATATCTCTCTAGCGACGCTCTTTCTTTGACAAATTTCTCAAATTCAATGCCACGTTCTGCGTTAACAATAAATTTATGCCTTCAAATATATATATAATAGTTTGAGCCCTAAATGCCATTATTAGAATATTTCATTAATGGGCTTTGATACGCATATATTTAATAAATAAAGTGTATATTTTAAGACGTTTAACACTTTTTGTTTGAACCCTTTTTTGATGGCCTGAAGCAGACGATCCTCACTTTATTACACACTTGTACAACATATAAACACTGTAGGTACAACGAGAAACCTTTTTTATCATACCACAAAGAAACTGAACATAGTATATTGTATATACTCTTATACATCCCTAGATTTCCATGCCATTCGGAAAAACAAAATACAAACTGTGTATTTGTACCGAAAACTATATACCAGCATTCTGAACTCCAAGTTAATTATAAAATACAAATTGTGTGTGTTATCTAAAATCTTGATCTGTAAACGAATATTTTTGTGTGAAAAAACAGGAAAACAACAATGTGGGTTGGTAAATTATGCTAATTCGGATGTCAAAGTTCTTTTTTTGTATAACGAGAGTTTCCCTGTAAGCTGTGATAATGTTAGCTTACTTTTTCAACCGATTTCGTTACAATATTATGTTTATGTTACAATTACTCTATAATAAAAGAAAGTATAATATACATATATATTTAAGCTTGTTTTTTTTTAAAAAGATTAACATGTTCTTACCTGGATCAAAATTGTATAGGCGTGAAAATATACAAACCACTATTACATATATTAAATAATAAAAAAAACATCCCAGCGTATTGATTTAAATATAGTTATAATAAAAAAAATATTTTAGAGAAAAATCCTAGCCAGCTTACGAGAAATTCAATTAAACTTATGGAATATGAAGCCGTTATTTCGTAAACAATATAAAAATTGTGTGTGAAACCCAATACATATCCAATTACAATAAACCTTCTGTCTGGGATTTTATTATTAAAAATGGTTTAAAAAATATATTATTCTATCACTCGCCTGCTAGTGGATAGTTACTCGCTCATAACAGTCAATGGCATCACGCGGTCACATTATGCGAGTAGCTGGAAGAAAGTAACTCGCCCGTCAACTCGTACAATCTGACCAGCCCTGGTGTTTTTCTGGACTCATTTCCAAATATATTTTTAGTTGAACTCTAGCAAAGGTCAAGTAATAAATACGCATGTAGTAGAACACGGACCATTAGGTATGCGAAATCGGGATTATCCTGTATTGTCGGTGACTTTAGAACGTATCTTAATCCCCTTATCCATTCCGAATTAACAGCGACTCTGTGCTCGTCTAATTGAATTCCACCTTAGCCGGAGTTGAACTGTAAGTTGGGGGTGAATTCATCCCCCGGCACTGTGATCTATTGCCATTTTGTTGAAGGGACAGAACAGAAGTTCTCATCAATACAGAAACGGCACACAACCACAACTAAGCACATTAATGATCCTAATCCAAATATACGGAAATCTGCTTATATAATAATATTCTGATCATAGTATATATATTTTGTAAATTATATATACACTATCGATGATCAAAACCATAAATTAATGAATTACATCGATTAAACACTAAAGAACACCACAAGCAATTGCCATACCCTATATTGTGTGGTTTTAACCGTCTACTGGGCCGCATATAGTCAATTTATATTTTTAATACCAAAATAAATAATAAATTCACATTCCATTTAGGTATTTAAACACTACTGAAAGTGATATTGATGTATGTCAAATAATAAAAAAAAACTTACAGCTATACAAAGTTTCGTTTGGTTGCAAAAAGCCCATAAACCTATTAGACGGTTAGCAGAACTGACGCTAATACGAAAGTACAACAATAATTAATATATAAGACTCAAGGGCCAAAAGGATTTTTTTGGCAAGTACATAAAATATTAATGACTATTTGAATCGAATACAAAATGTAATCGAGTCTTGTTGATTTTTTGTGTTTGAAACAATATTATTTATTTGGCGAGAGCTTTATGGCGTGTACACTTTGTATTATTCTTTTACCGTGAGTGATTGGCGAGGTATTTTTATTTATTGGCCACGTGTATATACTTTAGTATTGGATCCCCGCAGGCTTGGACCATCTCAACGCAATTGCTGGTTGATCAATATGGAAGTCCTGTCGCTTTTCCTCCAAACAACCCATTTTTCACACCCCTTTATGACATTTCCTCAAAGTCGATGCTCGATTACCATATTCCCAATCCCAATATGTAAATAATTCATCTGATGAATTTACAAATTTTACATTTGAAAGATCGTTCAAGTTCAACAAGCACCTCTGCTTTCAAACCTGTGACCTAAATACGTGCACGGAAAATATATTCATTAAATTGAAAATAGGACTTGTCTTCAACCAATGGACTCGAAAATTGTGTGATTAAATACTTCAAAAGGGATTATATCAAACAGACACGAGGACGTACTTATTATTTTTTCTGTGAATAGTCTCTTCTTTGTCAAAATTGAGACATGCGCAAAAGCCATGTAATTTTCGGTACGAATGCGACAGGTTGTGTGATTGGTTAAATCCCTAAACTAAAATATCAAGTTTTGATATCAAAAGCATAAAGAAAAATTATTATGATTTGTAATCGAAAGCTTTATTTTTTGAATGATTTTTTTTTTGACTAGTTGATAATATTTTAAAGGGAGGTAAAATATCGCAAAAATATTGTTTTCCTTCGGATTAGTTTATTATTATAACCCGAATGAAATGTAGTGAGCTTAACTGTGTTAATTAGTTAATTAGTTTTAAGTAGTTCACAGGATTAATATAAAATCAAATAATACGTTATTAATATAACAATCAAAATTTCACAAGTGACATATTTTAACATTTAAAATACCTTTATTCCAGGTCGTTTACGATTTTCCGCATGTATAAATTACAATTAGGAATTCCTCTGGCATACAACAGGTGATCAAATGGAAAACACGGGTCTTTGCCCCACCGGGGACATGAACATATTATCCAAAGGTCATCTAGTACTAAACAGTTCTACATAATTTTATGTATGCCTAGAATTCCAATTAAACCAAGCCAAGCGGTGTATATTTCAGGTGGACGAATCTAATTTGACATTGAAACTGAGATGAATTATTCAATTACTCGGGTAATTTTAATTGAAATTTTCAATTTGTTAATGTTTTTTTATGTTCTGCCTGGTTTTTTAATAGGACGTTTATCTTTGAGTTTTGATTTCATTTTTGCTTTAAAGTGTTTTATCAATCAAAATATTCTTTTTATTTTTAAAAATTGATTATATAATAAATAAATATTTATGCATGATCAAATTATATAAATATCTATAAAAAATGTGAAATTTATTTAATATTTTAAATGGTAAATATTTCTGATTTTTGCTTTGTTTTAATGGGAAATTTTCTATTTTGAGCTTTTAAACGTAGTTTTATTAAAACTTAAACATAATTTTTTTTTATTTTTTTTTATTATAACTTAAAAATAAAATGTTTAACGGTTTTTTGGAAAAAGCGAAGAATAAAATAATATTAAAAGTAGAACCGTATATATATATTTTTTCACTGCATCATTATACTGAGGTACTGTAAATGATGCATTCCCTTTTTTATTGTGGAAGGTTCCCCGAATAGGTATATTATAACCACTCAAATTTACTATATATCTTTATACTATTTTCAAAGTTAAAAGGGCTTACAATATTATTTAAAAACGTATAATAGATTAGGTTGTCTTTTTACGCGAATTCAATCTTGTGGAGCTAGTCATTATTATTATTAAACACATGTATTACGTGTCAGACGGGGTGAAATTCAAATGCAAGAAGATGTTGGTCCACCTGTAGGAAGAATCCGACTCGCGGCAGTGAAGGATGTTCTGGTTTAACTGTGATGATGATGATGATGATGATGATGATGATGATGATGATGATGATGGTGATGATGTTGGAGCTTCAGTTGATGACGAATAAACAAAATAACAGGAGCGGAGTATAAGATGTTAATAACAACGCGAATGACGCGGCTGTCAGCATCTGTATTGTTGCCAGTGCAAGGAATGCCATGCATTTCATATAGTATAGCGACTCTGTATATATTATATGTATAATTATTAAATATCTCTAAAATATTATTTTGAAATTAATTAAATAATATTATCATTAAAATAACCGTTTCGAGATTTTAGATATGTATTAATTATGATTAAATATTTAAATTGAATTATTTATACCCCTGGCAACACCTAGCAACACCTAGCTGTCATAATGGGATTTCGATTGACCATTATTTATAAAATTTTACAGATTACAATTAACTACCTTCTATTGACAGAGACATGAAACATGTTATAGATAATAGATGAATCTACATTAGTTGCCGGTCAAATAGGACTATTTTACTATTTCGAAAATGTCCAATTATATAGTTTAAACAATCATTGAAAATGAACATTTTTTGAAGTTTCATATATTAAGATCAATACTGACAGCAAACATATTTCAAACGAAAGTATACGATATCTCGAAGGTATTCGATACATATTAAGGGCTACTTTCTCATATCTTCAATAATCAACAAATTTAAATGCAGTCTCACTACCAAATATTCTATTCCATTTTGAATATATGGCTCAGTTCCATAAAGACTTAAGAGCACATGGAATTTTAATGCTTGTACCCTGATATATTAAGGACTATTTTTCTGTATATAGCGACTCTGTATACATACGCTGAGGATATTTGAAAGATTGATCCGCACAGACAGACAGACAGACAGACAGACAGACAGACAGACAGACATATAACATACACACAGTTAGACAATTATATATATTACTAGGGTAATTTTAATTGAAATTTTCAATTTGTTAATGTTTTTTATGTTCTGCCTGGTTTTTTAATAGGACGTTTATCTTTGAGTTTTGATTTCATTTTTACCTTAAAGAAGTTTTAAAGATTTTTTTTATTTAAAAAATGAAGTATAAAAATGTGGAAATTGTTATGCATTATCAAATTAAATACACCTAAAAATATATTAAAATTATTTAATATTTTGAAATGCTCTGATTTGTTTTTAATACGAAGATAATAAGTTGTTTGTTTTTTCATTCGAAAGAAGTTTGAAATTTATTAAAATTATTAATAAAATAATATAACGCGGTTTTCATATGATGACAACACTCATCACAATATTAAAAAAGCGAGTCTTCCGATAAATACTTTTTTTGAGAATTTTCATTTATTATGCATTATTAAATATCTCTAAAATTATTTTGAAATTAACTTAATAATATTATCATTAAAATACCCGTTTCAAGATTTTAGATATGTATTAATTATGATTAAATATTTAAATTGAATTATTTATACACCTGGCAACACTACGTTTCAAATGTCAAACAATTTGAAGTGTATATATAAAATTTTACAGATTACGATTAACTACCTTCTATTGACAGAGACATGAAATGTATTATAGATAATGGATGAATCTACATTAGTTGCCGGTCAAATAGGACCATTTTACTATTTCGAAAAAGCCCCATTTTATAGTTTAAGCAATCATTGAAAATGAACATTTTTTGAAGTTTCATATATTAAGATTAATACTGACAGCAAACATATTTCAAACGAATGTATACGATATCTCGAAGGTATTCGATACATATTAAGGGCTACTTTCGCATATCTTCAATAATCAACAAATTTAAATGCAGTCTCAATACCAAATATTCTATTCCATTTTGAATATATGGCTCAGTTCCATAAAGACTTAAGAGCACACGGAATTTTAATGCTTGTACCCTGATATATTAAGGACTATTTTTTCTGTATATAGCGACTCTGTATACGCTGAGGATGGTTGAGGGATTGACCCGTACAGACAGACATACATACAGACATATAACATACACACAGTTAGACAATTATATATATTACTAGGGTAATTTTAATTGAAATTTTCAATTTGTTAATGTTTTTTTATGTTCTGCCTGGTTTTTTAATAGGACGTTTATCTTTGAGTTTTGATTTCATTTTTGCTTAAAAGTGTTTTATCAATCAAAATATTCTTTTGATTTTTAAAAATTGATTATATAATAAATAAATATTTATGCATGATCAAATTATATAAATATCTATAAAAAATGTGAAATTTATTTAATATTTTAAATGGTAAATCTTTCTGATTTTTTGCTTTGTTTTAATGGGAAATTTTCTATTTTGAGCTTTTAAACGTAGTTTTATTAAAACTTAAACATAATTTTTTTTATATTTTTTATTATAACTTAAAAATAAAATGTTTAACGGTTTTTTGGAAAAAGCGAAGAATAAAATAATATTAAAAGTAGGACCGTATATATATTTTTTTTCACTGCATCATTATACTGAGGTACTGTAAATGATGCATTCCCTTTTTTATTGTGGAAGGTTCCCCGAATAGGTATATTATAACCACTCAAATTTACTATATATCTTTATACTATTTTCAAAGTTAAAAAGGGCTTACAATATTATTTAAAACGTATAATAGATTAGGTTGTCTTTTTACGCGAATTCAATCTTGTGGACCTAGTCATTATTATTATTAAACACATGTATTACGTGTCAGACGGGGTGAAATTCAAATGCAAGAAGATGTTGGTCCACCTGTAGGAAGAATCCGACTCGCGGCAGTGAAGGGTGTTCTGGTTTAACTGTGATGATGATGATGGTGATGATGTTGATGATGTTGGAGCTTCAGTTGATGACGAATAAACAAAATAACAGGAGCGGAGTATAAGATGTTAATAACAACGCGAATGACGCGGCTGTCACCAACGGCATCTGTATTGTTGCCAGTGCAAGTAATGCCATGCATTTCATATAATATAGCGACTCTGTATATATTATATGTATAATTATTAAATATCTCTAAAATATTATTTTGAAATTAATTAAATAATATTATCATTAAAATACCCGTTTCGAGATTTTAGATATGTATTAATTATGATTAAATATTTAAATTGAATTATTTATACCCCTGGCAACACCTAGCAACACCTAGCAACACCTAGCTGTCATAATGGGATTTCGATTGACCATTATTTATAAAATTTTACAGATTACGATTAACTACCTTCTATTGACAGAGACATGAAACGTGTTATAGATAATGGATGAATCTACATTAGTTGCCGGTCAAATAGGACCATTTACTATTTCGAAAAAGCCCCATTTTATAGTTTAAACAATCATTGAAAATGAACATTTTTTGAAGATTCATACATTTCGAACTAAACTGACAGCAAACATATTTCAAACGAAAGTATACGATATCTCGAAGGTATTCGATACATATTAAGGGCTACTTTCGCATATCTTCAATAATCAACAAATTTAAATGCAGTCTCACTACCAAATATTCTATTCCATTTTGAATATATGGCTCAGTTCCATAAAGACTTAGAGCACACGGAATTTTAATGCTTGTACCCTGATATATTAAGGACTATTTTTCTGTATATAGCGACTCTGTATACATACGCTGAGGATATTTGAAAGATTGATCCGAACAGACAGACAGACAGACAGACATACAGACATATAACATACACACAGTTAGACAATTATATATATTACTAGGGTAATTTTAATTGAAATTTTCAATTTGTTAATGTTTTTTATGTTCTGCCTGGTTTTTTAATAGGACGTTTATCTTTGAGTTTTGATTTCATTTTTGCTTTAAAGTGTTTTTTCTATCGATTAGAAGAAATTTTTGATTTTAAAAATGAAGTATGAAAATGTAATGCATTATCAAATTAAATACATCTAAAAATATTATGAAATTATTTAATATTTTTTAATGCTCTGATTTGTTTTTTAATACGAAGATAATACGTTTTTTGTTTTTTCATTCGAAAGAAGTTTGAATTTTTTTATTAAAATTATTAATAAAATAATATAACGTGGTTTTTATATGATGACAACACTCATCACAATATTTAAAAAGCGAGTCTCCCGATAAATACTTTTTTTGAGAATTTTCATTTATTATGCATTATTAAATATCTCTAAATTATTTTGAAATTAATTTAATAATATTATCATTAAAATACCCGTTTCGAGATTTTAGATATGTATTAATTATGATTAAATATTTAAATTGAATTATTTATAGACCTGGCAACACTACGTTTCAAAAGTCAAACAATTTGAAGTGTATATATAAAATTTTACAGATTACGATTAACTACCTTCTATTGACAGAGACATGAAACGTGTTATAGATAATGAATGAATCTACATTAGTTGCCGGTCAGATAGGAATAATTTACTATTTCGAAAATGTCCCATTTAATAGTTTAAACAATCATTGAAAACCAACATTTTTTTACTTTTCATATATTACGAACTATACTGACAGCAAACATATTTCAAACGAAAGTATACGATATCTCGAAGGTATTCGATACATATTAAGGGCTACTTTCGCATATCTTCAATAATCAACAAATTTAAATACAGTCTCACTACCAAATATTCTATTCTATTTTGAATATATGGCTCAGTTCCATAAAGACTTAAGAGCACACGGAATCTTAATGCTTGTACCCTGATATATTAAGGACTATTTTTCTGTATATAGCGACTCTGTATACGCTGAGGCTATTTGAAAGATTGACCCGTACAGACAGACAGACAGACAGACATATAAAATACACACAGTTAGACAATTATATATATTATAGGGTAATTTTAATTGAAATTTTCAATTTGTTAATGTTTTTTTATGTTCTGCCTGGTTTTTTAATAGGACGTTTATCTTTGAGTTTTGATTTTTAAAAATTGATTATATAATAAATAAATATTTATGCATGATCAAATTATATAAATATCTATAAAAAATGTGAAATTTATTTAATATTTTAAATGGTAAATATTTCTGATTTTTGCTTTGTTTTAATGGGAAATTTTCTATTTTGAGCTTTTAAACGTAGTTTTATTAAAACTTAAACATAATTTTTTTTATTTTTTTTATTATAACTTAAAAATAAAATGTTTAACGGGTTTTTGGAAAAAGCGAAGAATAAAATAATATTAAAAGTAGAACCGTATATATATTTTTTTTCACTGCATCATTATACTGATGTACTGTAAATGATGCATTCCCTTTTTTATTGTGGAAGGTTCCCCGAATAGGTATATTATAACCACTCAAATTTACTATATATCTTTATACTATTTTCAAAGTTAAAAAGGGCTTACAATATTATTTAAAACGTATAATAGATTAGGTTGTCTTTTTACGCGAATTCAATCTTGTGGAGCTAGTCATTATTATTATTAAACACATGTATTACGTGTCAGACGGGGTGAAATTCAAATGCAAGAAGATGTTGGTCCACCTGTGATGATGATGATGATGATGATGATGATGATGATGATGATGGTGATGATGTTGGGGCTTCAGTTGATGACGAATAAACAAAATAACAGGAGCGGAGTATAAGATGTTAATAACAACGCGAATGACGCGGCTGTCAGCATCTGTATTGTTGCCAGTGCAAGGAATGCCATGCATTTCATATAATATAGCAACTCTGTATATATTATATGTATAATTATTAAATATCTCTAAAATATTATTTTGAAATTAATTTAATAATATTAAAATACCCGTTTCGAGATTTTAGATATGTATTAATTATGATTAAATATTTAAATTGAATTATTTATACCCCTGGCAACAACTAGCAACACCTAGCTGTCATAATGGGATTTCGATTGACCATTATTTATAAAATTTTACAGATTACGATTAACTACCTTCTATTGACAGAGACATGAAACGTGTTATAGATAATGAATGAATCTACATTAGTTGCCGGTCAAATAGGACTATTTTACTATTTCGAAAAAGCCCCATTTTATAGTTTAAACAATCATTGAAAATGAACATTTTTTGAAGTTTCATATTAGGAACAATACTGACAGCAAACATATTTCAAACGAAAGTATACGATATCTCGAAGGTATTCGATACATATTAGGGCTACTTTCGCATATCTTCAATAATCAACAAATTTAAATGCAGTCTCACTACCAAATATTCTATTCTATTTTGAATATATGGCTCAGTTCCATAAAGACTTAAGAGCACACGGAATTTTTGTACCCTGATATATTAAGGACTATTTTTCTGTATATAGCGACTCTGTATACGCTGAGGATATTTGAAAGATTTGAAAGATTGACCCGTACAGACAGACAGACAGACAGACAGACATATAAAATACACACAGTTAGACAATTATATATATTACTAGGGTAATTTTAATTGAAATTTTCAATTTGTTAATGTTTTTTTATGTTCTGCCTGGTTTTTTAATAGGACGTTTATCTTTGAGTTTTGATTTCATTTTTGCTTTAAAGTGTTTTTTTCTATCGATTAGAAGAAATTTTTGATTTTAAAAATGAAGTATGAAAATGTAATGCATTATCAAATTAAATACATCTAACAATATAATGAAATTATTTAATATTTTTTAATGCTCTGATTTGTTTTTAATACGAAGATAATACGTTTTTTGTTTTTTCATTCGAAAGAAGTTTGAATTTTTTTATTAAAATTATTAATAAAATAATATAACGCGGTTTTCATATGATGACAACACTCATCACAATATTTAAAAAGCGAGTCTCCCGATAAATACTTTTTTGAGAATTTTCATTTATTATGCATTATTAAATATCTCTAAAATTATTTTGAAATAAATTTAATAATATTATCATTAAAATACTCGTTTCGAGATTTTTGATATGTATTAATTATGATTAAATATTTAAATTGAATTATTTATACACCTGGCAACACTACGTTTCAAATGTCAAACAATTTGAAGTGTATATATAAAATTTTACAGATTACGATTAACTACCTTCTATTGACAGAGACATGAAACGTGTTATAGATAATGGATGAATCTACATTAGTTGCCGGTCAAATAGGACCATTTTACTATTTCAAAAAAGCCCCATTTTATAGTTTAAACAATCATTGAAAATGAACATTTTTTGAAGTTTCATACATTTCGAACTAAACTGACAGCAAACATATTTCAAACGAAAGTATACGATATCTCGAAGGTATTCGATACATATTAGGGGCTATTTTCGCATATCTTCAATAATCAACAAATTTAAATGCAGTCTCACTACCAAATATTCTATTCTGTTTTGAATATATGGCTCAGTTCCATAAAGACTTAAGAGCACACGGAATTTTAATGCTTGTACCCTGATATATTAAGGACTATTTTTCTGTATATAGCGACTCTATATACGCTGAGGATATTTGAAAGATTGACCCGTACAGACAGACAGTTAGACAATTATATATATTACTAGGGTAATTTTAATTGAAATTTTCAATTTGTTAATGTTTTTTTATGTTCTGCCTGGTTTTTTAATAGGACGTTTATCTTTGAGTTTTGATTTCAATTTTGCTTTAAAGTGTTTTATCAATCAAAATATTCTTTTGATTTTTAAAAATTGATTATATAATAAATAAATATTTATGCATGATCAAATTATATAAATATCTATAAAAATGTGAAATTTATTTAATATTTTAAATGGTAAATATTTCTGATTTTTTGCTTTGTTTTAATGGGAAATTTTCTATTTTGAGCTTTTAAACGTAGTTTTATTAAAACTTAAACATAATTTTTTTATTTTTTTTATTATAACTTAAAAATAAAATGTTTAACGGTTTTTTGGAAAAAGCGAAGAATAAAATAATATTAAAAGTAGAACCGTATATATATTTTTTTTCACTGCATCATTATACTGAGGTACTGTAAATGATGCATTCCCTTTTTATTGTGGAAGGTTCCCCGAATAGGTATATTATAACCACTCAAATTTACTATATATCTTTATACTATTTTCAAAGTTAAAAAGGGCTTACAATATTATTTAAAACGTATAATAGATTAGGTTGTCTTTTTACGCGAATTCAATCTTGTGGAGCTAGTCATTATTATTATTAAACACATGTAGTACGTGTCAGACGGGGTGAAATTCAAATGCAAGAAGATGTTGGTCCACCTGTAGGAAGAATCCGACTCGCGGCAGTGAAGGGTGTTCTGGTTTAACTGTGATGATGATGATGATGATGATGATGATGATGGTGATGATGTTGGAGCTTCAGTTGATGACGAATACACAAAATAACAGGAGCGGAGTATAAGATGTTAATAACAACGCGAATGACGCGGCTGTCAGCATCTGTATTGTTGCCAGTGCAAGGAATGCCATGCATTTCATATAATATAGCGACTCTGTATATATTATATGTATAATTATTAAATATCTCTAAAATATTATTTTGAAATTAATTTAATAATATATCATTAAAATACCCGTTTCGAGATTTTAGATATGTATTAATTATGATTAAATATTTAAATTGAATTATTTAGACCCCTGGCAACACCTAGCAACACCTAGCTGTCATAATGGGATTTCGATTGACTATTATTTATAAAATTTTACAGATTACGATTAACTACCTTCTATTGACAGAGACATGAAACGTGTTATAGATAATGGATGAATCTACATTAGTTGCCGGTCAAATAGGACCATTTACTATTTCGAAAAAGCCCCATTTTATAGTTTAAACAATCATTGAAAATGAACATATTTTGAAGTTTCATATATTAAGATCAATACTGACAGCAAACATATT